>VDFB02052330.1:0-25625 GCA_007258455.2 Sequoia sempervirens
GGATTAGCGTTAGCATCAAACTGAAAACCAAGCTTAAAGGAACTTGATGCCAAGAATGCACACTCAATCCAAATGATGGAAAGGTGTTGTCATATGGCGGAGAAATTAAAGAACAGTACTTGAAAGAAACTACTCAACGTCAAGAATGTGCACTCAAGATCCCACTGAGGGCGAGGTGCTAACATATGACGGAGTTATTACTTAAAATTGAAACTAGTAGGCGGATAACTAGCCATGAAGCTACAGCAATCTAATTCATCCGCTGCGGCAGGCATCCACAGAATTGTGGGGATTCACCACTTGAAAGTGGGTACAATGATATAACAAGTTTTTTCTCCACACTGGTGGTAAACCGTCCAGGGGTAATTAATAGGAAATAAAACAAGTAGTTGCAACAATAACATAGGTTGGATTAGTATTACTAATCAAAACCTTACAATTCAAAAGACTACAAAAACATGTATTACAATGATAAAGAAATAAGACTAGAAGAGAAGAATGAGTTCTATGATGTTCCTTTACTTTTTCAATGATAGAATTATGACCAAAACAGAAAATATATGAGTCTGATATAAAAACAGAGTTCTGGAATTTCTTATCAGCCAACTGGAAAATCAATAAAATATTCATAACTCACTCATTTCACCTCCAAATCGAATGAGACTGAATGCTATGAACTTCTGGAAGGTAGGCGACCATGCTAGGATGAAGAAACAACAACAAAACTTGGTCTTTAATTTCTGGCACGCTTCCCAATGCAAGCTAAATGGTACGGCTTTGAGAAGGGGCGATTTTGTCTTTAAAAATTAGAGACTTCAAAATAAAATCTCAAACTTGGAGAAAAGGGGCACCCTTGGCAAACAAATGCAATGCAAAAGTACCCAGAACCAAATGAATTTTATTCCAAGAGCTGCTAACAAAATTCACTTTCAGCTGTAGATGCATCAGCAACTTCAAAATCTGGAAATTTCATCATAACTTCAACTGTTGAGCACAAATCTGCTAGTCTGGATGAGAAGCAGCAAATTCCAACTAGGTGTTGTATTTCAAACACGAAATTGGTTAATGGCTAGGAGGTTGCATCCTTGAAGCAAGGTTTCAGATGTCATTCCAACAGCACAATATGATAACATGAATGAATACAAGGCTGGAGCAAAATCCTTCATTAAATAGAAGCTCACAAAACTCTTCAAATTCCTAAAAAAGCACACCAAAAGACACAGGAGTCCTTTCAAATTTCCAAAACAAATAACTCCTCAAGATGGCGTCCCTTTTTGCATAATATGAATTTCACTTTATTTTAAAATTCTCTCTTTTAAAAGTGGCGTCCACTTTTCCCAAGGCATTATGTTTTTTCAATAATTAATAAATCACCTCATGAAGGTGTTACCCTTCCAAGACCCTCTTTTAAACACAACTTAAAGTTGTTCTCCTAGGCCAAGGGGTCAACTACAAATTATAACCTCAATGCCTTTATTCACCACAAAAAATGCCTTAAGAAGTTAGACATGAATTGCAAATAATTGCTCCAACTGGAAATGATGCACTGAAAGCTGACAAACTCCATACTGCTAAAAATAGAATTTACTATAAATAGTAAACTCTCAGAAATGTCAAAGAATCTCAGAACTGGAAACCCTAATTTTACCTCAAACAAGCCTACAGGCTTCTGGAATAGGCTGATAAGTGACAGAACAGATTACTGATGAGAAGGGGACATTACAGTCTGCCCTCCTTGAGATTGCTTGTCCTCAAGCAACTGAAAAGATGGATGCAACAAAATCTGTTCTCCTTCCCACGTGGCATCTTCAATAGGCAAATTCCTCCATCTAACCAAGTATTCCTTGATTGTCCTTCTCCTTAAGGAACGTTCTCTAGAATCAAGAATCTCTTCTGGAATCAACACCAACTGTCCTTCCTCATCCAATAGAGGTAATTCTGAAGTAACCACAACATTGTGTCCCAGTGCCTTCTTGAGGCGTGACACATGGAAGACGTTATGCACCTTGCTTTCAGCTGGAAGCTCCAACTGATAAGCAACTTCACCAATCCTCTTGGTGACTTTGAAAGGACCATAGAAACGTGGCTTCAACTTTTCTGCACCACTCTTCTTGAGAGAAGATTGTCGGTAGGGCTGAAGCCTCAAGTAAACCATGTTTCCTACTTCAAAAGATCTCTCAATACGCTGCTAATCAGCGTATAACTTCTGCTAGTTTTGAGCTTGTTGCAGATTTTCCTTTAGAGATTTTAAGATATCTTGGCTCTGTTGTAACATATCCTGAGCTTGTGGAGCTCTACTATCACCAAACACTAAATCAACAAAATTAGTAGCATCATAACCATAAAGAGCCATGAAAGGAGACATCTTAATCGACATATGATAAGAAGAGTTATAACAATTGAAATATGCTAACCAATTTTTTTGAAGAAATTACACAACATAACCAGCAATAGTTAACTGGATTAGCGTTAGCATCAAACTAAAAACCAAACTTGAAAGAACTACTCAACGTCAAGAATGTGCACTCAAGATCCCATTGAAGGTGAGGTGCTAACATATGACGGAGTGTGTATTGAAACTAGAAATTAATAGGCGGATAACCAGCCATGAAGAGCATTTCCACACTACCACCAAACAGTGGGGGGGAAAAGATTACAATTAAAACAATTCGTCCGCTGCGGCGGGCATCCATAGAGTTGTGGGGATTCACCACTATAAAAGTGGGTACAAGAATATTACAATCAGATTATCCACACTGTCGGTAAACCATCCAGGGGTACTTATGTGTGAAGAATAAAAATTAATTGCAGCAATTTAAAACTGGAACAGTACTACTGTTTACAGTTTGTACAAATAAGAAATAAGCTGCAAATTACAAGGAATTACAATAGTCTTCAAACACAAGAGTAATAGATGATTTCTTACAATTATTTAACTCTTCAAACTGCTGATAATGCATCAAAAATCAGAACTACTAAAGTCTGATACAGAAAACAGAAAACTGGAAATTTCAATCAGCAACTGGGAAAACCAAAGAATTATTCATAACTCACTCATTTCACCTCCAAATCGAATGAGACCAAGTGCAAATGATTGCTAGAGGGTAGGCGACCAAACTGAGGTGATGAAACAGCTTCAAAGAACTCTTGTTAATTTTGCACGAATCCCAATGTACTTCCAGAAAAGTACGACCCTCCTTGAAGGGGCAATTTCACTTTAAAAATCAAGTTCTCAGAAATAAAATCCAAGAATTGGCAGGAAGGGGCGCCCTTGAATAGAAAATAGAATGGTAAAATGCCTAGAACCAAAGTCCCGAGACTCGCCCGGAAGCGCCCGGACGCGGCGAGTCCCAAGACCGAAAGGCCCCGGGCCAAGGCCCCGGGCGTAACGGCCACAAGGTTCAGTATCGGACGCTACCGACGCGCCAGCGCTACGGACACCCGCAGGAGTCCCAATTGTGGGACGCGGCCGCGGCAGCAGCGGCCAAAAAGGCCAAAAAACAATTAAAACACAACATTTTTTTAATCTGTTTTTTTATTTATATCTTCTATTTCACCCTAAAAGGGCACTCATTTCATTCATTTGGCAAAATAGGAGGAGAAGAGAGAGTTGTGAAGAAAAATAGGAGGAGAAGAGAGGGCAACCAACAAATTGTTGAAGACAAATCCAAAGGCATATATCATTTGGGGAGCTTCATACCAGCAAGTAGGTGCATTGAAAGCTCATTACCAGTGATTTGGAGGAGTTTCTATTGCATTCCAAGCTAAATCTAAGAGGTAAGTTCGATTTTAATTGATTTTTTTGTGTTTTTTTAACAAATATTTCATTGTAATTTGTAAAATCACTATTCTTTTGAGTTTGCATATTTTTTTTACAAACCCTACTTGAAACTTAAATAATTTTAGAAACCCTATTTTGTGCAGCCACATTCATTTGCAAATCATACCATATTATTATTTTCACAATGTCTCATACCCCAGTCAGAAAAGACCCTGCTTGGAAACATGCTGAAATCTTTTTCGGAATGAAAAAAGGAGACGCCAAATGTTTCTATTGCAAAACAATATATCATGGAGGCATAAATCGATTAAAATATCATCTTGCACGCATACCCGCCCATGATGCAGTGGGTTGCCCTATAGCACCTCTTGAGGTTGTTCGTGAAGTACAGGTGCAATTAGAAACTTTTGAAATGCAAAAAGAATTGAAAAAGAAACAGAAGCAGGAGTTGTTGAGTGTTGGAGTTGGACAGGGACTTGGTGCTGTTGGAGATGCTTCTTCCATGCCTCCATACCGTCCTAGTGCTAGTGCTTGTGGTAGTGCTTTTGTTTCTGCATCATCAATGCCTATGCGTACTCCTAGTGCTGTTGGCGCTACTACCGCTAGTGGTAGTGGCAGTGTTAGCATTGGCCCTAGAGTTCGTAAATCTAGGGTGGACTCATATTTTGTACCACGCACTACCCCTGGTTCCCAACCGTCGCTTGAGAGCATGGGTTGGAACAAGGACGCACATGATGCAGCCAAAAAGGCAATTGCAGACTTTTGGTAGTACTGCACCATTCCCTTCCATGTAGCCAGGTAATTTTTTTTCGTTTAATTGTTTTAAAATTTATATTTAAATTTTAGAATCTAGAGGTTGTAGCCATGGCTGAGGAGGAGGCTAGAGCATGAGGAGGCGTAGATGCTGTTGGTGAGCGTGGCATGGAGAGTCAGACACAGGCAGAGACTATGGCTGCAGCTGCAACATCATCCAGGCCCTTTAGACGCCTTCGTAGGAAGGATGCTGGCTCCACTATGCCATAGGGCATAGAGTCATAGAACATTTTGATTTGATGTCATATTTCATATTTCATATTTGTATGGAACATTTGATGTCATGGATTTCATATTCCATGAGTTTTGTATACATTTGACTAATTTTATATATCTAAGTATGTTATTTCCTTCAGCAACGCAACTACAATGTGTACCTTATACTTATGTAATCGTTGTATACTTATGCATGTGATCAAATTTGCTTTTATTTGTGTTGTATTCAATAAAGGGTGCTTGAAACAAGTTTTAAATCCTTAAAAATCTCTAAATTTCTAGGGTTTTTCAACTTTTTTTCATTTTGCCACGTCTGCACCGTGTCCGCGTCCGGAGTCGCCGAGTCCCGCGCTGAGTCACCCTCGCCGAGTCTGAGCCGCGTCCGCGTCTCGTTACTATGCCTAGAACCATAGTTTACATAATCGCCGATTAATCTCCGAGTGGACGATTAATCGCTAGATTCTAAGCAAAACGATTATTTTCTGCCTTTACTCGCCAAATGCTACAGTAGTTTTAATGGTTGTTTTTTGCCCTCATTTTCGCGCGGATATTTCAGGGTTTTCAGGCGTTTTTTCTTCGTTTGTTTTTTTTCGCGTTTTCTACATTTTTTTCCGCGTTTTTCTGGCACCATTTCGTTTGTTTTTGAGCTGTTTTTCGCCTACTTTCCCCGCCGCTCTTGGTTTCTGCTCCTCCAAATTCTTCATCGCTGGTATTGACCTCTCATCTCTGGTTTCGGCTACAGCCTTAAATTAGGGTTTCAAAAGGTTTCGACGAGTGTTTTAGAGTATGTTTATTAAAACGAAAGGTTTCAACGAGTTTTAGAGTATGTTTATTAAAATGAAAATTACGGCCAAGATCCTAATAATGAGCACATTTAGGTTTTAACATTATAGATTAGCATAATTAATTTATAATGTATATTTTATATAATCAAAAATAAATTATAAATAATATATTTATATTACTTATTAATATTATATATTATATTTTTTAACAAAACTATTAAATACATATATAAAATTATTTAACTAATAGTTAATAATTATTATATTTTTTATATAATACAAATGAACACATTTAGGTTTTAACATTACAACATCATAGTTAAGTATATATTAGCATAATTAATATATAATATATATTTTAAATTTTTATATTATAAAAAATAAATTATGAATAAAATAATTATACTACTTATTATTATTATATATTATATTCTTTAACAAAATTATTAAATACATATATAAAATTATTATAATTAATAGTTAATAATTATTATAGTTTTTTTATAAGAAATTTTGCTACTTTTTAAGTTGCCGAGTATTTGCCGAGTATTTTCCGAGTGGTTGCCGAGTATTTTCCGAGTCAAAAAAATTGGGCTTGCCGAGTACTCTCCGATTCCGAGTATGTAAACTATGCCTAGAACCAATTTCAAACTAGAAATAAAGATATAACATGAAATCACCTTCAGCTGTAGATGAAACAACAAAACCAAAATTGATGAATCTTCAAAATTTCTTCATAATTGAGCTCAATCTGCTAGTCTGGATGAGAAGCAGCAAATTCCAACTAGATGTTGTATTTCAAACATGAAATTGGATGATTGGCTAGGATGTAGCATCCTCGAAGCAAGAATTCATTTGTCATTCCGACAGCATAACAGTATAATAACATGAATGGATACCAAAGCTGAGATAAAGCCTTCATTTTTATAGAAGAGTAGAAGACTCTTCAACTCCTCAAGAAAAGACGCCAACAGTCACAGAGACTCTTCAAATTTCCACAGAACCATTCAACTTCTCAAAAATGCGTCCACTTTACAAGGCAACATAAAAAACTTTATTTTAAAATATTAACTCCTTCAAAAAGGCGTCCACTTTATTTCTCAAGGCATTTGTCTTTATTAAAAAATTAAATCACTTTTATGAGAGCATACCCCTTCCAAGTCCCCCTTTTAAACACAACTTAAGTTGTCTTGCTAGGCCAAGGGGTCAACTGCAAAATATAACCTTGATGCCTTTATTCAACATAAAAATGCCTTAAGAGGTCAAACATGAACTGCAAATGAAAGCTCCAACTGGAAATGAAGTACTGAAGGCTGACAAACTCCATACTGCTTAAAATAGAATTTACTATAAATAGTAAACTCTCAGAAAATGCCAAAGAACCTCAGAACAGGAAACCCTAATTTTACCTCACACACGCCTACAGGCTTCCGGAATAGGCTGTTGAGTGTCAGAACAGATTACTGATGAGAAGGGGACATTACAGTCTGCCCTCCTCGAAATTGCTTGTCCTCAAGCAACTGAAAAGATGGATGCAACAAAATCTGTTCTCCTTCCCACGTGGCATCTTCAATAGGCAAATTCCTCCATCTAACCAAGTATTCTTTGATTGTCCTTCTCCTCAAAGAACGCTCTCTAGTATCAAGGATTTCTTCAGGAATCAACACCAACTGACCTTCCTCATCCAATGGAGGTAATTCTGAAGTAGCCACCACGTTGTGTCCAATTGCCTTCTTGAGGCGTGACACATGAAAGACATTATGTACTTTGCTTTCAGCTGGAAGCTCCAACTCATAAGGAACTTCACCAATTCTCTTGGTGACTTTGAAAGGACCATAAAAACGTGGCTTCAACTTTTCCGCACCACTTTTCTTGAGAGAAGATTGTCTGTATGGCTGAAGCCTCAAGTAGACCATGTCCCCAACTTCAAAAGACCTCTCAACACACTGCTGATCAGCGTATAACTTCTGCTGATTTTGAGCTTGTTGCAGATTTTCCTTGAGAGATTTCAAGATGTCTTGGCTCTGTTGTAACATATCTTGTGTTTGTGGAGCTCTACTATCACCAAACACTAAATCAACAAAATTAGTAGCTTCATAACCATAAAGAGCCATAAAAGGTGACATCTTAATTGGCATGTGATAAGAAGAGTTATAACAATACTCTCCTAAATGAAGCCATTTAATCCGAGCTCTTTGCTGTCTTGAAACATAGTTTCTTAGGTAGCTCTCTAACCATTTGTTAACAATTTCTGATTGCCCATCTGTTTGTGGGTGATAACTAGTGCTTGGAGTAAGCACTGTCCCACTCAATCTGAAGATCTCTTGCCAGAAAACACTTAGGAACTTGCTGTCCCTATCACTGACAATAGTTTTAGGCAATCCATGCAAACGGAAGACCTCTCTGAAAAATAACTCAGCCACTTGAGCTGCTGTAAATGAAGTGGTGACAGCTAAGAAATGAGCAAATTTCGTTAGTCTATCAACCACAACAAAAATACAATCACGTCCTTGCACCTTGGGCAACCTTGTGATGAAATCCATGGCAATACTTTCCCATTTCTGATTCTGAATGGGCAAAGGCTGTAGTAGACCAGCTGGATAAGAGTGTTCATTTTTATTTCTTTGACAAATCGGACACTCTCTAATGTAGTTCAAGACTTCTTCTTTCAACCCTTTCCAAGTGAATCTTTCACGAATCTGCTTATAAGTTTTGAAAATCCCTTGATGACCAGCAAGGGGAACATCATGAAAAGATTGTAGAATCTTCTTTTTAAGCTTAGATTCTTGCACTAAAAAGATTCTATCTTTGTAGTAAATTATCCCATCAACCAACTTATACCGTTCATCAACCATATGACTTTCTAACAAGTTGGTTGCAAACTAATTTTTAACATAATCAGTAGCAATTAACTCCTTCCAATCTGCTGATAACTCACAAAGTGACTGCAAATGAGGCCTTGTTGAAAGAGCATCAGCCACTATGTTATTTTTCCCTTTGACAAATTCAATGTCAAAGTCATATGCTTGGAGCTTACTTACCCACTTTTGCTGCCTTTCATTCAAATCCTTTTGGCGCATAAAATGTTTAAGACTATTGTGGTCAGTCTTAACAGCAAATTTACTTCCCACCAAGTATTGACGGAATTTAGACAAAACATGTATGATGGCAAGCATCTCTTTGTCATAAATAGAGTAAGTTTTTTCTGCCCCTCTCAACTTCCGGCTCTCGAAGACAATAGGATGTTTGTCTTGCATTAGAACAGCTCCAACACCTTCACCTGAAGCATCACACTGTAATTCAAAAGGTTTTGTAAAATCCGGAAGTGCCAACACTGGACATGTACTCATGATTTTCTTAAACTTATCAAAAACTTCTTGTGCCTTCTTAGTCCAAAGGAAAGCTCCTTTCTTTGTAAGATCTGTGAGAGGTGCTGCTTAATGAGAATATCCTTTTACAAAACTTCTATAAAATCCACATAATCCTAAAAATCCTCTCAAATGAGAAATATTCTTTGGAGTTGGCCAATCAAGAATGGCTCTTATCTTTTCTGGATCAACTTTCACACCCTTTGAACTGATAATGTGGCCAAGATATAAGAGTTCTGTCATCCCGAACTCACACTTTGATTCTTTGGCGAACAAACATTCCGCCTCTAAAATACTAAGCACTTCTTCCAAATGCTTAAGGTGCTCTTCCCATGACTTACTGAATATGAGAATGTCGTCGAAGAAGACGAGCACAAACTTCCTCAAGTGTTGTCTAAAAATCTTGTTCATACAAAATTGGAATGTAGCTGGAGCATTTGTCAAGCCAAAAGGCATGACAAGAAATTCAATATGCCCCAAATGGCATCTAAACGCTGTCTTCTCTATATCTGCCTCCCTCATTCTGATCTGATGATAGCCTGAACGAAGATCAATCTTCGAGAAGAACATGGCCCCATGGAGCTCATCAATAAGCTCATCAATCCTAGGGATAGGATATCTATTCTTGATGGTCTTCTGATTCAATGCACAATAGTCAACACACATACGCATTGTGCCATCTTTCTTTTTGACCAGCACCACTGCAGAAGCAAAAGGACTCTTGCTTGGTCTAATGAAACCACTCTCCAAAAGCTCCTTGATAGCTTTTTCAATCTCATCTTTCTGCTCTTTGGATAACGGTAAGGTGTAGTCATGACAGGCTTTGCTGCTTCTTCTAACTTAATTATATGCTTAGAACCTCTTTCAGGAGGTCTTCCAGGAGGTAGGCTTCCAAAGACTTTGCTCTTTTTTGAAAGTAAGGCTTGAATATCAGGGTGATATTGCCTTTTCTCCTCCACTGGATCAGCTGGTAGAACCAAACATTCAGCAGCCCATTCAACCTGATTGTGACGGATCAGCCTTTCCATCCTCCTCAAAGACACAATTCGAGGGCCTCCATTTGACATCCCTCTTAGAACAACCTTCCTTCCATTGGACTGAAATTTAAGCTCCATAGTTTGCAAATTCAATGTGATCTCACCAAGAGATCGCAGCCATTGTATTCCTAGCACAACATCAGTGTCTCCAATTCCCACCACATAAAAATCATCTTTAATCTCATAATTTCCTAACTGCATAGAGAGATTAGGAATCTTTCTCGTGCAAGACATAGTAAAACCATCTGCAACCATTACCTTGAAACCATCAAATTTCTCAGTCTTCAATCCCTTAGCAACTAATCCTTCATCAATAAAATTATGAGTTGCTCCAATGTTAATTAGGGCAACAATTCTCTGTGAATTCACAACTCCATGAACCCGAAATGACTCATTTTTTTGAAAGCTTGATAGTTGTGCAAAAGCACTACCATCTCCCACCTCATCGAACTTCTCTTCTGGATCTTCTTCACCTTCACTACCTGTTGATTCGTATTGCTGATCAGACGAATCAGATTCTGATCCATAATCAGAATAGCCCTCCATTCGAATTGCTTTGCCTCTTCCATAGCAACGGTGACCCTTAACCCAAGGCTCACGGCAAGTGTAGCAAACTCCATCTTTTCTAAGCTGTTCTTTGAGCTCTTCTGACAACCTTGGTGGAAACTTCTTGGGCAGATTTGAAGAATGTTTTTTATCTTTTTTATAGCTGAATGGTTTTGAATGAAACTTAGGCCTTGGGGCTGCCAACTCCATGCTCCTAGCTTTCTTGATAGCTTCATCTAACGTAGGTGGATCAAAATCTTTGACCCAACCCTTCAAAGGCTCCATTAAACCTTCAGCAAAAAGAACCACAAGTCTTCTTTCAGTAATGTTAGGCACCATTACTGACAACCTCTGAAAATCAGCCACAGTTTTCTAAAGATCCTTGCTGTTTCAATTGTGCCAATTCTCTGAATCTTAATTCTGGATCCTTAGTATCAAATCTCTCGATCAGCTTGTTGGTAAACTCATCATATGTACGAATGAAGTTATGGCCAAGAGTGACCAACCCATGAGTCCACCATTCGTGAGCTATCCCATCCAAGTGCAAGGTAGAAAACTTTATAGCATCTCCTTCTGGCATGGGTCTGAGAGAGAGATAATTATCTAGTTTTTGCACCCAAGATCTGGCTGTGCACATATTACTACCATCAAAATGCTCCATAGTAATCTTTCCCAATGCCTTGTAGAAATCATTTCTAGGTGCCATAGGAGGATGATGCTCATTCCTTCCTCCATTTCTCCGAATCCTTTGATTCATGAATTGATCAAAGGTCCAAGCATCTCTCAAATCAAGAGGTAAAGAAGCATACTCCATGTAAGCTTGACGTGCATCATCAGCAAAAGTTGGTGCAGCTTCAACTGGTTGTTGCTCTTCTATTGTCGTGAAGACGAGAAAAAGGGGTCTAGAGGATGACCCACTATGAATTGCAGCATGTTGACCCACAATCCTATCTCCTTTATTCACCTCAGGACTGCCATTATTAGATTTTCCATTGACTCCACTACTTTCACCAGTTGGATTATTTTGGGGTTGAAGAACATTATGAGCTGCTTGCTGATCCAACTTGGGCAATAGACGAGACATCATGTCTATCATCCCATCAAACTTCTTCTCAACTCTATCCCTCTCTTCATTATTTTTTCTTACACTGTCTGACATTACTTCAACTGTGTGTTCAACTTCTTCCACTGACTTTTCTGAACCTTCCACTGTTTTGCCAAGGTCTCTTAAGACTCCTGAGAAAGTTTCTGCCTCTGGAACAGACGGAAACTGATGCGGAATTCTAGCCTGACTTCTGGTGTACGGCCTAGTGTCTCTTTCACTCATTAGATAACCAACTGCAAACTGCCACAGGATGGCAGAGTCTTCTGCTCTGATACCACTGAAATATGCTAACCAATTTTTTTGAAGAAATTACACAACATAACCAACAATAGTTAACTGGATTAGCGTTAGCATCAAACTGAAAACCAAACTTGAAAGAACTACTCAACGTCAAGAATGTGCACTTAAGATCCCATTGAGGGCGAGGTGCTAACATATGACGGAGTGTGTATTGAAACTAGAAATTAATAGGCGGATAACCAGCCATGAAGAGCATTTCCACACTACCACCAAACAGTGGGGGGAAAAGATTACAATTAAAACAATTCGTCTGTTGCGGCGGGCATCCACAGAGTTGTGGGGATTCACCACTATAAGGGTACAAGAATATTACAATCAGATTATCCACACTGGCGGTAAACCATCCAGGGGTACTTATGTGTGAAGACTAAGAATTAATTGCAGCAATTTAAAACTGGAACAATACTACTGTTTACAATTTGTACAAATAAGAAATAAGCTGCAAATTACAAGGAATTACAATAGTCTTCAAACACAAGAGTAATAGATGATTTCTTACAATTATTTAACTCTTCAAACTGCTGATAATGCATCAAAAATCAGAACTACTAAAGTCTGATACAGAAAACAGAAAACTGGAAATTTCAATCAGCAACTGGGAAAACCAAAGAATTATTCATAACTCACTCATTTCACCTCCAAATCAAATGATACCAAGTGCAAATGATTGTTAGAGGGTAGGCGACCAAACTGAGGTGATGAAACAGCTTCAAAGAACTCTTGTTAATTTTGCACAAATCCCAATGTACTTCCAGAAAAGTATGGCCCTCCTTGAAGGGGCGATTTCACTTTAAAAATCAAGTTCTCAGAAATAAAATCCAAGAATTGGCAGGAAGGGGTGCCCTTGAACAGCAAATAGAATGGTAAAATGCTCAGAACCAATTTCAAACTGGAAATAAAGATATAACATGAAATCACCTTCAGCTGTAGATGAAACAACAAAACCAAAATTGATGAATCTTCAAAATTTCTTCATAATTGAGCTCAATCTGCTAGTCTGGATGAGAAGCAGCAAATTCCAACTAGATGTTGTATTTCAAACATGAAATTGGATGATTGGCTAGGAGGTAGCATCCTCGAAGCAAGAATTCATTTGTCATTTCGACAGCATAACAGTATAATAACATGAATGGATACCAAAGTTGAGATAAAGCCTTCATTTTTATAGAAGAGTAGAAGACTCTTCAACTCCTCAAGAAAAGACGCCAACAATCACAGAGACTCTTCAAATTTCCATAGAACCATTCAGCTTCTCAAAAATGCGTCCAATTTACAAGGCAACATAAAAAACTTTATTTTAAAATATTAACTCCTTCAAAAAGGTGTCCACTTTATTTCTCAAGGCATTTGTCTTTATTAAAAAATTAAATCACTTTTATGAGAGCATACCCCTTCCAAGTCCCCCTTTTAAACACAACTTAAGTTGTCTTGCTAGGCCAAGGGGCCAACTGCAAAATATAACCTTGATGCCTTTATTCAACATAAAAATGCCTTAAGAGGTCAAACATGAACTGCAAATGAAAGCTCCAACTGGAAATGAAGTACTGAAGGCTGACAAACTCCATACTACTTAAAATAGAATTTACTATAAATAGTAAACTCTTAGAAAATGCCAAAGAACCTCAGAACGGGAAACCCTAATTTTACCTCACACACGCCTACAGGCTTCCGGAATAGGCTGATGAGTGTCAGAACAAATTACTGATGAGAAGGGGACATTACAACAATACTCTCCTAAATGAAGCCATTTAATCCAACCTCTTTGCTGTCCTGAAACATAGTTTCTTAGGTAGCCTTCTAACCATTTGTTAACAATTTCTGATTGCCCATCTATTTGTGGGTGATAACTAGTGTTTGGAGTAAGCACTGTCCCACTCAATCTGAAGATCTCTTGCCAAAAAACACTTAGGAACTTGTTGTCCCTATCACTGACAATAGCTTTAAGCAATCCATGCAAACGGAAGACCTCTCTTAAAAACAACTCAGCCACTTGAGCTGCTATAAATGAAGTGGTGACAGCAAAGAAATGAGCAAATTTTGTTAGTCTATCGACCACAACAAAAATACAATCTCGTCCTTGCACTTTGGGCAACCCCGTGATAAAATCCATTGCAATGCTTTCCCATTTCTGATTCGGAATTGGCAAGGGCTGTAATAGACCAGCTGGATAAGAGTGTTCATTTTTATTCTTTTGACAAATCGGACACTCTCTAATGTATTTCAAGACTTCTTCTTTCAACCCTCTCCAATTGAATCTTTCACGAATCTGCTTATAAGTTTTGAAAATCCCTTGATGACCAGCAAGGGGAACATCATGAAAAGATTGTAGAATCTTCTTTTTAAGCTTAGATTCATGTACTAAAAAGATTCTACCTTTATAGTAAATTATCCCATCAACCAACTTATACCTTTCATCAACCAAATGACCTTCTAGTAAGCTGGTTGCAAATTGATTTTTAGTATAATCAGCAGCAATTAACTCCCTCCAATCTGGTGATAGCTGACAAAGTGACTGCAAATGAGGCCTTCTTGAAAGAGCATCAGCCACTATGTTATTTTTCCCTTTGACATATTCAATGTCAAAGTCATATGCCTGGAGCTTACTTACCCACTTCTGCTGCTTTTCATTCAAATCCTTTTGGCGCATAAAATGTTTAAGACTATTGTGATCAGTCTTAACAACAAATTTACTTCCCACCAAATATTGACGAAATTTAGACAAAGCATGCATGATGGCAAGCATCTCTTTGTCATATATTGAATAAGTTTTTTCTGCTCCTCTCAACTTTCTACTCTCAAAGACAATGGGGTGCTTATCTTGCATAAGAACAGCTCCAACTCCCTCACCGGAAGCATCACATTGTAATTCAAAGGGCTTTGTGAAATCTGGTAGGGCCAACACTGGACATGAGCTTATTATGTGCTTGAACTTGTCGAAAACTCCTTGTGCCCTATCTATCCATAGGAAAGCTCCTTTCTTAGTAAGGTCTGTAAGAGGGGCTGCTATGTGAGAATATCCCTTAACAAATCTTCTGTAGAATCCGCATAAACCCAAAAATCCTCTTAAATGGGAAATATTCTTTGGAGGTGGCCAATCAAGGATGGCCGTAATCTTCTCCGGATCAACTTTGACACCCTTGGCACTAATGATGTGGCCGACATACAACAGCTCCGTCATCCCGAACTCACACTTTGATTCTTTGGAAAATAAACATTCTGCCTCCAAAATGCTAAGCACTTCCTCCAAGTGCTTGAGGTGCTCTTCCCAAGACTTACTGAAGATAAGAATATCGTCGAAGAAGATGAGCACAAACTTCCTCAACTGCTGTCTAAAAATCTTGTTCATACAAGATTGAAATGTAGCTGGAGCATTTGTCAAACCAAAAGGCATGACAAGAAATTCAAAATGCCCAAAATGGCATCTAAAAGCTGTCTTCTCTATATCCGCCTCCCTCATTCTAATTTGATGATAGCCCGAACAAAGATCAATCTTCGAGAAGAACATAGCCCCATGGAGCTCATCAATAAGCTCATCAATCCTAGGGATAGGATACCTATTCTTGATGGTTTTTTGATTCAATGCACGGTAGTCAATACACATTCGCATTGTACCATCTTTCTTTTTGACCAGCACCACTGTAGAAGCAAAAGGACTCTTGCTTGGTCTAATGAAACCACTCTCCAAAAGCTCCTTGATGGCTTTTTCAATCTCATCTTTCTGCTTCTTTGGATAACGGTAAGGTGTGGTCATGACAGGCTTTGCTCCTTCTAACTCAATTACATGCTCAGAACCTCTTTCAGGAGGTCTTCCAGGAGGTAGGCTTCCAAAGACTTTGCTCTTTTTTGAAAGTAAGGCTTGAATATCAGGGTGATATTGCCTTTTCTCCTCCACTGGATCAGCTGGTAGAACCAAACATTCAGTAGTCCATTCAACCTGATCATGACGGATCAGCCTCTCCATCCTCTTCAAAGACACAATTCGAGGGCCCCCATTTGACATCCCTCTTAGAACAACCTTCATTCCATTTGACTGAAATTTAAGCTCCATAGTTTGCAAATTCAATGTGATCTCACCAAGAGATTGCAGCCATTGTATGCCTAGCACAACATCAGTGTCTCCAATTCCCACCACATAAAAATCATCTTTAATCTCATAATTTCCCAATTGCATAGAGAGGTTAGGAATCTTCTTCGTGCAAGACATAGTAAAACCATCTGCAACCATTACCTTGAAACCATCAAATTCCTCAGTCTTCAAACCCTTTTTAGCAACCAATCCTTCATCAATAAAATTATGAGTTGCTCCAGTGTCAATTAGAGCAACAATCCTTTGGGAATTAACTACTCCATGAACCCGAAAGGACTCATTTTTCTGAAAACTTGATAGTTGTGCAAAAGCACTACCATCTACCACCTCATCAGGCTTCTTTTCAGGGGCTTCTTCACCTTCACTACTTGCTGATTCATATTGTTGATCAGATGAATCAGATTCTGATCCATAATCAGAATAGCCCTCCATTCAATTTGCTTTGCCTCTTCCATAGCAACGGTGACCCTTAACCCAAGGTTCACGGCAAGTGAAGCAAACTCCATCTTTTCTAAGCTGTTCTCTGAGCTCCTCTGATAACCTTGGTGGAAACTTCTTAGGCAGATTTGAAGAATGTGTCTTATCCTTCTTATGGCTGAAAGGTTTCAAATGAAACTTAGGCCTTGGGGCTGCCAACTCCATACTCCTTGCTTTCTTAATGGCTTCATCTAGAGTTGGTGGATCAAAAGCTTTGACCCATCCTTTCAAGGGCTCCATTAATCCTTTTGCAAAGAGAACCACAAGTCTTCTCTCAGTTATGTTAGGCACCATTACTGATAATCTTTGAAAATCAGCAACATAATTTTCTAAAGATCCTTGTTGTTTCAATTGTGCCAATTCTCTGAATCTCAACTCTGGATCCTTGGTATCAAATCTCTCGATCAGCTTGTTGGTAAACTCATCATAGGTACGAATGAGGTTATGGCCAAGAGTGACCAAACCATGAGTCCACCATTCGTGAGCTATCCCATCCAAATGCAAAGTAGCAAACTTTATAGCATCTCTTTCTGGCATGGGTTTGAGAGAGAGATAATTATCTAGCTTCTGCACCCATGATCTAGCTGTGCACTTATTACTACCATCAAAATGTTCCATAGTTATTTTTCCCAAAGCTTGGTAGAAATCATTTCTAGGCACCATAGGAGGACGTTGCTCATTCCTTCCTCCATTTCTTCGACTCCTTTGATTCATGAATTGATCAAAGGTCCAAGCATCTCTCAAATCGAGAGGTAAAGAAGCATACTCCATGTAAGCTTGACGCGCATCATCAGCAAAGGTCGGTGCAGCTTCAACCGGTTGTTGCTCTTCCCTTGGTGTGAAGACGGGGAAAAGAGGTCTAGAGGATGACCCACTAGGAATTGCAGCATGCTGACCCACAATTCTATTTCCTTTATTCACCTTAGGACTGCCATTACTAAATTTTCCATTAACTCCACTGCTTTCACCAGTTGGATTATTTTGGGGCTAAAGAACATTATGAGCTGCTTGCTGATCCAACTTGGACAATAGACGGGACATCATGTCTATCATCCCATCAAACTTCTTCTCAACTCTGTCCCTCTTCATTTGCTTTCCTAACACTGTTTGACATTATTTCAACTGTGTGTTCAACTTCTTCCACTGACTTTTCTGAACCTTCCATTGTTTTGCCAAGATCTCTTAAGACTCCTGAGAAAGTCTCTGCCTCTGGAACAGACGGAAACTGATGCTGAGTTCTAGCCTGACTTCTGGTGTATGGCCTAGTGTCTCTTTCACTCATCAGATAACCAACTGCAAATTGCCACAGGATGGCAGGGTCTTCTACTCTGATACCACTGAAATATGCTAACCAATTTTTTCGAAGGAATTACACAACATAAACCAGCAATAGCCAACTGGATTAGCGTTAGCATCAAACTAAAAACCAAGCTTAAAGGAACTCGACGCTAAGAATGCACACTCAATCCAAATGATGGAAAGGTGTTGTCATATGGCGGAGAAATTAAAGAACAGTACTTGAAAGAAACTACTCAATGTCAAGAATGTGCACTCAAGATCCCACTGAGGGCGAGGTGCTAACATATGACGGAGTGATTACTTAAAATTGAAACTAGTAGGTGGATAACCAGCCATGAAGCTACAGCAATCTAATTCATCTGCTGCGGCGGGCATCCACAGAATTGTGGGGATTCACCACTTGAAAGTGGGTACAATGATATAACAAGTTCTTTCTCTGCATTGGCGGTAAACCATCCAGGGGTAATTAATAGGAAATAAAACAAGTAGTTGCAGCAATAACATAGGTTGGATTAGTACTACTAATCAAAACCTTACAATTCAAAAGACTGCAAAAACATGTATTACAATGATAGAGAAATAAGACTAGAAGAGAAGAATGAGTTCTATGATGTTCCTTTATTTTTCCAATGATAGAATTATGACCAAAACAGATAATATATGAGTCTGATATAAAAACAGAGTTCTGGAATTTCTTATTAGCCAACTGGAAAATCAATAAAATATTCATAACTCACTCATTTCACCTCCAAACCGAATGAGACTGAATGCTATGGACTTCTGGAAGGTAGGCGACCATGCTAGGATGAAGAAACAACAACAAAAATTGGTCTTTAATTTCTGGCACACTTCCCAATGCAAGCTAAATGGTACGGCCTTGAGAAGGGGCAATTTTGTCTTTAAAAATTAGAGACTTCAAAATAAAATCTCAAACTTGGAGAAAAGGGGCGCCCTTGGCAAACAAATGCAATGCAAAAGTACCCAGAATGTAATGTCCCCTTCTCATCAGTGATCAGCATTGCAGTTCATCAGTCTATTCCGGAACCCGTAGACTGGAATGAGGTGAAAATTAGGGTTCTTGGCTTGGAGTTTTGTGGCATTTTATATTATTTACTATTTTTAGTAAATGCTAGTTGTGGCAGTTGCAGTTGTCCATTCTTAATCCTTAGCAGTTGGAGCAATTGTTATATTTTGGTTTGGTCTTCAGTTGGCAAAAATATTTAATTAATGGCATTTTGTTCTAATTCACTGTTGACCCCCACCTTGGCCTAAGGAGATAACTTAAGTTGTTTTAAAGTGGGGCCATGAAGGGTACGCCTTCATCATAAGTTTAATTATTCTTTATTCAAATATTTCATCATCTTGAAAAGTGGACGCCACTTTTATATTTTTGAATAAAGTGAATTTCTTTGAGGCTTTTTGGGACGCCACCTTGTGAAGTTGAATGGTTTTTGGAAATTGAAGGGTCTCCTGTGTCTCTTGGTCTGCTTCTCAGGCATTTGAGATTTTGTGAGCTCTTATTTATGAAGGCTTTTGCTCCAGCATTTCATCCATCGCTTACCTTACTGTTATGCTGTCAAAATGACTATGAACATTTTGCTATTGCTTCGAGGCTGCTACCTCCTAGCCCCTTCCCAATTTCGTGTTTGAAATACAACACCTAGTTGGAACATTGCTGCTTCTCACATCAGACTAGCAGATTGAGCAACAAAGATTGAAGAATTTTGGAGTATTCTACAGTTTTGAATTTCCTGGTTTTGCTACAGCTGAAGCTGTTTTCTGTTCATATCTTTTGGAGTGATTTTTATTTCGTTCTGGGTACTTGAGCAATCCAATTGTTGACTTGAGGCGCCATCTTCCTCAAAAAATCAGAATTTAATTTGAAGTTGTTGATTTTATCTTGAAAAATCGATTTTCTCAAGGGGCCGTACCATTTGGTGAGGCATTGGAATTCGTGCCAAATAAATTGGAGACTTTGGTGGCTGTTTTTGGATTCTATCTTGGGCGCCAGACTTATAAGGAGCATTTGCAACTTATTTCACGTCATTCGGAGAAGAATTGAGTGAGTTATGATCATTTCATTGATTCTCATAGTTGCAGATTGGTATTTCCAGTTTACTGTTTTTGTATCAGATTGTAGACATTCTGATTTCTGATCTATTAGCAGCTATTAGAGAGTTAAAAAATCATTGAAAAACATCTATTAATCTTGTGTATGAAGATTATTGTATTTCCTATGTAATTTGCAGCTTATTTCTCATTGTACAAACTGTAAACAGTAGTACTGTTCCAGTTTAATTTGCTACAATTTTTTTCTGTATCTTCTCACATAAGTCCCCTGGATGGTTTACCGCCAGTGTGGTTAAATTGATTGTCATATCTTATACCCACTCATAGTGGTGAATCCCCACAGCATTGTGGATGCCCGCCGCAGCGGATGAATTGCTTTCTATTGTAATCTTTTCCCCCCACTGTTTGGTGGTAGTGTGGAATTGTTTCTCATGGCTGGTTATCCGCCTAACAGTTTATAATTTCAATTTCTTAGACTCCGTCATATGTTAGCACCTCGCCCTTAGTGGGATCTTGAGTGCACATTCTTGACGTTGAGTAGTTCTTCCATTCAAGTTCAGTTTCTTCAATTCCAGTTTAGTATCTTCCATTCAAGTTCAGATTTTCAGTTTGAGGCTAACGCTAATCCAATCATCTATTGCTGGTTATTTTGTGTTACTTCTTCAAAAAAATTGGTTAGCATATTTCACAGAACCAAATGAATTTTATTCCAAGAGCTGCTAACAAAATTCACTTTCAGCTGTAGATGCATCAGCAACTTCAAAATCTGGAAATTTCATCATAACTTCAACTGTTGAGCACAAATCTACTAGTCTGGATGAGAAGCAGCAAAATCCAACTAGGTGTTGTATTTCAAACACGAAATTGGTTAATGGCTAGGAGGTAGCATCCTCGAAGCAAAGTTTTAGATGTCATTCCGACAGCATAACAATATGATAACATGAATGGATACAAGGCTGGAGAAAAATCCTTCATTAAATAGAAGCTCACAAAACTCTTCAAATTCTTGAGAAAGCACACCAAAAGACACAGGAGTCCTTTCAAATTTCCAAAAACAAATAACTCCTCAAGATGGCGTCCCTTTTTGGATAATATGAATTTCACTTTATTTTAAAATTCTCTCTTTTAAAAGTGGCGTCCACTTTTCCCAAGGCATTATGTTTTTTCAATAATTAATAAATCACCTCATGAAGGCGTTATCCTTCCAAGACCCTCTTTTAAACACAACTTAAAGTTGTTCTCCTAGGCCAAGGGGTCAACTACAAATTATAACCTCAATGCCTTTATTCACCACAAAAAATGCCTTAAGAAGTCAGACATAAATTGCAAATAATTGCTCCAACTGGAAATGATGCACTGAAAGCTGACAAACTCCATACTGCTAAAAATAGAATTTACTATAAATAGTAAACTTTCAGAAATGCCAAAGAACCTCAGAATTGGAAACCCTAATTTTACCTCAAACAAGCCTACAAGCTTCCAGAATAGGCTGATGAGTGACAAAACAGATTACTGATGAGAAGGGGACATTACATGTTAACATGACATTGCAATCAAATTTTTCCTTTTCTTTATTGATAATACATGAACAAGTTGCCATATCCATTTACAATAAAGATTATATTTCATCATAATAACTTCACAAGTACATGAAACAAGAATACATACCTTAACTAACATAGCTCCAATGAGCTTTAGAACAAATAGTAGCAAGATAGTCCAGGATCTTCCCTTTCAAATCTTGGTACTTCAGTAGCCTGCTGTGGAGGAGAAACATCACTCCGACACTTTTCTGCCAACCACAGACTTATAATGCGGTCCCCCGCACATCTATTATTAATAGATGGCCCTCCCTTCGACGAAGAGATTGGTAGAGTAACCAATACAATTGACCAACTGAGCATAGTGGTGTGTCCTACATAACTAGATCCTTGTAATCCCAGAATTCCGAACTAATATGTATTATTGAATCACGATGAACTGACAGTGTAATCATTCGCCTGATCTAAGAGGATGTAGGTACATTACCGTTCTTTGATGAAAGAGTTTCATACAATATTTCTACTGAGGGTCATCTATCACATACACTATCCAGGGCCGATTTGACTTAGGGTTATCTTACACTACGCATAGGTTATGTCCTTCAATGGATAATCAATCACCTAGACTAACCTACAACATACTAATTGCTAGAAATGAATAAGCACAACAAGTAATTCACATGATCCCTCCTATACTGGAAATCTTTATCCTAGGAGTAACTCAAGCTTACCTCAGTTAACCTAATAACTTAAGTTGATAGAATTTACTTGACTCCTGTCCTCATTCCGGTCCTAGTATATAGTAACTATTACAGTCATATTCTCGTTATATGGAGATCATACAATTAATGCAAAACACAACCAAGTATGCATCTTTAATCCTTTAAAAAAATTTACTCCCTATGTGCAAACAAATATGTAGTTCATAAAACAACTCACTTTAAACACACAACATGTAATGAACCGAACCAATTTTTTTAAATTTTTGAATGAACACACCAGCACAAGAAGCACCTGTTAAGGTTAGCTCAAACCAAAACCAGCAATTGGGAAGTAACTCCTTGCCAAGAATGCGCACTCAATCTCGATATGAGAATGATGCTGTCATATGGCAAGAGGGTCGTCAGTAGCAACTGGAAAAAATTACAATGCTGAAAGTAAGCTCTACGCCAAGAATGTGCTCTCCAACCCAAGGTGGGAATGGTGCTACCATATGGCGGAGGTACTAAGAAAAGAAATACAATGCTGGAAAGCAAACTCGACACCAAGCATGTGCACTCCAAACCCAAGATGGGAATGGCGCTATCATATTGTTGTACCCAAACCAAATTTTTTGCTTCATCAAGGCATTTTGCATTTAAGAGTCTAAATTTTGCTAAAATGATGTCAAACACAGTTTTGGGCAATGTCAAGCATGGAGTTTTTGTCAATATTTTGTCAGTCAAAGTCAGTTATATTGGACAAAGCCTGAAGCAGAGACTCAGAATGAAGATCTTCACGATGGAGGAGCATTTCAGACGACATTTCATATTGCAGACGATCATTTCAATGATCGAAACAGAGTTTTTAAAAATCAAATCAGGGAGATTTCTCAGAGGAAAAGCCCAAAAGCGCAAGTATAGCTCAGGGGCGCCCAGCTTATTGAAGGTCAAGATTCTGGTCAAAATGCTCAAGCATCCAGTCAATCTCTTCAGAATCAGTCTAGCTATCCGTCGAGCTATCCAGCGAAGCATTCTGAGACTCACAGCTCTGGTTATCAGCAACAGAAGTTAAAATCCCTACATTTTAGGAGATAAGAATTTTGCTCTTTTCAAGCAAAAGCGCGCCTCTAGCCTGAGGGCGCCCATCTCAAGGAAGGGTTAAATCTTTACAGTTTCGTTGCCGGATGCAGTCAATCCGTTCACAACTAGTCTACTTATCCGACGAGATATCAAGTGCAGTCATCCGAATCTCAGATTTCCAGGCGGCAGTCATCCAAAGATCAGCTTAAAATGGAGTTTTCATGTTTCTGAGCTTCTCCGTTTATGCCCAGTGCAAGTACAGGCCAGGGGCGCTGGCTTAAAGGACCCTCCAGATGTCAATATTTGCAGATAGAGTCTTCACGACATCAGTAGTATACTAGCCTAGCTCCGCAACGCATCATTCAGCTTGTCGATCCGACGTTCCTGGTGGTCGTGGCGGAGATTCTACCAAGCACGTAATTTTATGGGCGGACCAACAAATGGTTTTTAGTGCATTTTCATAGTCTTAAGGCGCCTAGCCTTTAGGCTAGTCAGATGAGCCCGTTCGCGTTCGAAGTCTTCACGACTATTGAGCATAGTCAATTTATCTTCCCAACGAGCATAGCCGTCAGCCTTCAGCATTTGGCAGTCGCCCGTGCGTGCGAGGTCTTTGGTGTAATACTGCAAAGTGAAGACGTTCGAAAAATGGCTAAGTCTGGGAGCGGTAATTTTATTTAAAATACGCACTGGAGTTTGTGAGGTCTTAGAAGTAGTTTTCTTGCCTCGTCACCTCCAGTGACTTCTCTTAAGGGCCCTTCTGGCTGTCCGTTAAAACAGATAATGCCTGAATCGGGTCATCCCAGCTCCAGATATCAACTGTCAAAGTAGGGTATTTTGATGACGTTTGATTTTCGTCAAAATGACAAAAGTGCAACCATGAGCCAGGGGCGCTTTTCTTTTTGAGGCCCTTAACACAACTTTTAGTTGTCGTGCATACAGTCGTTGGATGCAGAATATCTCCAGTCATGCCGTGAGCTTCGTCTCGTATCAGCAGGGTTCACCGTTCACCGTCAGCAGCCGTTTGAAGTATCAAATAGCAGTTTAGGAAAATGGCTAAGTCTGGAACCCGTAAAGCAATTTAATCAGTCTAATTTTTGAAGGGGTTAAACGATGGATTTTGCGTTGTGTCTCAGACATTTCTTCCTTGTTCAGAGGCTTTCCGATGAATTCTTCGAAGCTCTCGACATCACGGTCATCAGGAATCGGTGTCAAAAGTTGGCCGATGGCGATATTGGCTATATAAATAGGAGTTAGTAAAAATGAAGTATCTTGAGCAAATGGACGCCTATGTGCTCAAGAGATGACTTTTCGGAATCAGTAAAGTCAAAAGATGAATCTCAGAGCTTCAACCAGTTTGTCAACTGAAGTTCAGAATATGTCTATTTTTAGCGCCATTGCATGATAATAATTATTTTATTATTATTTTCAAATTTGAACTTCAGACAGTGGCAGTCGAACTGAAAGGCAACCAATCAGAGGTTTTCTATTCTGGTTAGGGTTTATGAATTCTTGCAGTCACAATTCAGTGCGAATTTATTATTATTTATATGTGGCGCCATCTTCATTGTTCTTCACAAGCTTTCAAAGAGAATTCGTATTTCTCAAGAGCAAAATTAATCTTGAATGAAATTCGTATTTTTCTAAGGCAAATTCATATCTTCAAAGGGAAATCGAAGTTTAAAGCAAATTCAAGAATAAATTCGTATTTCTTCAGAAGAGATAGTGGCGCACATTTTCAAAGCAATTCGCAAATCTTCAAAGGCATATTCAATTTTCCAAAACAATTCGCAATTCTTCAGAGGTTTCAAAGGCAAATTGATATTCAAAGGCGTATTTAACAATCAAAGGCAAAACCTCAAATTCATACAAATTCGTATTTTCTTCAAGGAAAATTCGAATTTCATTCATTTAAAAGGCGCAAATTTCAAGAGGAGCAATTCGTGGTTTTCCCAAACAAGGCGAATTTTTTCAGTTCAGAGGCAAAATCTTCATCAATTCACAGAGGCGATTTTTCCTAACATATCTTTTTGCAGATTCAAGTTCACAATTATCAGTTATTCAAAGAAATCTTGGGCGATTTTCACAGAAGAAGACATCAAAAAACGTCTTTTGCATCCTTTAAATCTCAGATTTCTCACAAAATACATTGTGCATGTTCCTGAAATTGGCCAATTTGATAAGTCTCAGTATCTAGATCATTTCCATATAATTTCCTCGAGTTGAATTTGTGCACTTGATTTTTCACGAATTTTAGCTTCAGAACATTCGTTCTCGAATTGCTAATTTTCTCAAGTGAAAATCTTTGTACAATCGAGTAGAAGTTGAATTTTCGCAAATCTGACCTTCTGGGTTGTCTTAGAATCCTTTTCTGGACAAAACCTATATTTCAGATTTTTCGCTGAAAAATAATTTCTTCTAA
>VDFB02052330.1:28056-51462 GCA_007258455.2 Sequoia sempervirens
CGTTATCAGATCGAGGGTGGTGCCTACGTAGAGCTTACCGATGTTCAGTCAAAGCTTCAGGCACTCATTCATACCATTTTCAGTGGGGAGACAGTTGGCTGTAAGGTTACTTAGCTTACAGTCATGTCAACATTATTCGATGAAGCAACGAGGAGCAGAAGGGAACTTCAGTCTCAGATCACAGCTGGTGAGGACATGCTGCATCGACATAGCATCCTTCGTCAGAGTCTCATCGCTCCAGATGGTGATACAGTTAACATTCTCATTGAGGGGTTGATTGCTCGAGATCACACATAGTAAACTTCAGTTCCCACTTCTCAGGATAGACATTACACACACGAGTTGAACTGGGTGTTACCCTTTCCAGTTAACTCGAAGTTGTCATCACATGCATATCTATTATGAGATTCGCCCTTCACACTTGGAGTTTTATTTAGGGTTTTACGTTAACTGATGTTAGTCTTCCAGTTAACTTGCTTTCAATAAGGACGTGCATGCTCGCACAATTGTCCATTTTTAGATTAGATGTTTCAGTTAAAACTGGGTAGTTTCCCAGTTGACTGTATAGTTTACTTAATTAGGGTTTGGCGCATGATCTTGCATGCATTGCAATAATATAGATGACACAAGGTGATTTTAGGGTTCCCTACACCTTGATGTATATAAATAAGAGCTTTTGCTCATTTGTAAATAACTTTTGCTTGAGAGAGAAATATATGCTGCGCCTACCTTGCCCTCAATATTGCTCTTTTTGGTATTTGTTCATGTGTCTTCATTATTGCAATTGATTGTTATGCCACATAGGGTTTCGAAAGATTGTAATGCTGAATTCTTTCCATAGTATAGATATATCTGTTTGAGCATCTTTATCATTGAAATCAATTGTTATGCCACATAGGGTTCCAAGAGATTGAGGTGATAAGGCTGTTTTGTGTTAATTTACCATTGTGATCGATCGTTATGCCACATAGGGTTTCGAGAAGTTGCAGCGATAAATCTGTTTTGTGAATATTTATCAATATAATCGAAGGTTATGCCACATAGGGTTTCGTGAGATTATAAAGATAAAGGCTGTTTTGTGAAGGCTTTGCTGTTTCGATCGAGTGTTATGCCACACAGGGTTCCATAAGATCGTCTTAGTGAATTCTTAAATCTGTTGTGCCCAATAAGCTTGTTTAGATTGAGATGATAGTTGTGCCACCTTGCCCTCAAGTAGAGAGTCTAAACATGCTTATCGTCAGATAGTCAAACCTTGCTCCGTTTCCTCTTGCTCTGTTTTCCTGAGGAGATTGGATAGATATAAGTTGTAGTTTAGTTGATTTGCAAAACCAGAGAAAACTCAGCTGCAACGTAAAAGTTCTTTCAAGAAAGCCTTGTACCTCTAGCAGCTGAAACAAAAAGACAGGACATAGTTTTAGCTTATTTTCCTTTGCAAGTACATTTGTCAAAGCATAACGAGGGAGCTTCCCCTCCATAATTTGAAGAGCACTCATTGCGTAGTGTGCATAGGCTGTTCATAACAACTTCTACTCCAGAGGTGTTAGTTGTTACGCCAACACATATGGCAGAGGATCTATTGATAACAATGCAGAGCTGAAAGTAACTCAATCATCAAGCATGTGCACTCCAAGCCCGAGGTGAGCAAGGCACTATCATATGATGTTGAGGATCTATTGCAATACAAGAAGACTAAGTGAGGGCCAATCTCTTCCACAGCCATGGGAATACAATGTAACTTAGCAAGAAATAGAAATGGCTGAACAGTACTACTGTAATAGCCTTACAATGAGAAGAGTTGCCTGCCAAGAACACTGAATTAGAAGTCTATCAATGCTGCAATATTATATAATGTCTCTCCAATGCACAACAAGACTCCAATACTCAAACTCAACCCCAAGGACAAAATCTTACAATCTGATATGACTGAACAATGACTGAAAATGCATAACCAGCAACACTGTAACTCACTAAAATGCTAATAACTCTCTCTAGACTTGTCCAAATGACGTGAAATCTGATGCAAATGAGCACTATGAAGATGCCGACCAGATTCTAATAAGAAAATTACTCTAAAAACTTGTAAAAAAATTTCTAAACATTTGCCAGGCAAAACAAAATGGTATGGCCTCAAGAGGGGCGATTTTTACTAGATAAAATCAAGGAATCCAAAATAAAATCTGCAAACCTACAAGAAGGGTCACCCCTAGCTGAGAAATGGATTAGTGAACTACCCAGAACCATACAAAAATCACACAATGACTTCTAAGCTAAAACTACTTTCAGCCATGCTAAAATCAGCAACTGTAAAACTGACCAATCTCTAAAATCTTCAACCTTGATGCTCTGTCTGCAAATCTAGATGAGAAGCAGTCTCCAAAGTCTTAGCTAGGTGCTATCTTTCAAGCACGAAACCAAGATAAATGGCTAGGAGGTATGCATTCCTCGAAGCAACTCTGAAAGCATGTCAGCAGCATAACAGTATGATAAAAAATAAGACGATCAAAATGAAGACCCAACCTCTCCTTATATAGATTTTGATAAGAACTTCTAGAAGCCTCAAGAAAGTGCGCCCAAATTAATTGAATTTCAAATCCACTTTTCCACTTGTATTTGTATTTTATTTAATCTTCAATTATCTCCTTCCTTGGGCGTCCAAACATGAGGAGATTAATTCATTTTAATAAAATAAACTCTTTCTCCAAATAGGCGTCCACTTCCTCAAGCATTATTTTTGACCTTAGAAATATTTAAAATAGCCTCCTGATGAGACGTCCACCCCTCAAGACCCCCCTTTTAAAACAACTTAAAGTCATACTACTAGGCCAAGGGGTTAATGTGAAAATATAACATTATTTTAATTAAAATAACTTATCTCTCCAAAAATGCATCAAAAGGCCAAGAATCAACAATACCAACTAAACTTCCTGAAGAGGAAAGCCTGCTGAACTGATGCCAACTGGACTGCTGCCAAAAATAGAATTTACTAAAAATAGTAAATTCAGAAAGTTGCTCGGATCAAAGTGCATGAGATACCATTGCGAAGCTTTCTGAGAACCTAGAAAGAATCCGTAATCCGCAATCCCAAACTCCAAGATGTAGCCGTCATAACTTACTAAAAAATAGTAAGTTCGAAAAGGTTGCTCAATGCAGTTGCATGTCATACCACTGCGAAGCTCTCTGAAAACCCAGAAGGAATCCAGAATCCAAACAGTCGAACTGCAACATGCAAACCCCTAAATCTTCAAAAGAGACCATCAAGTAGCCGAAAACCCTAATTTTGACTCTGACTAGCCTACAACACACTAGGGATAGGCTATCAATCACTAGAAAGTGCAGTGCTAAAAATGGGGACATTACAACAGCAGTACAGTTCATGAAGCAATTCCCTATCTATACACAAACAGTAAACACAATTTCCAGAAATATTTTAAGATTTACTTTTGAAATTGATAGTAGAAGAATGTCTCATGCCTGGTATTTAGCTTTTCTCCAAATGATGATGTCTCAGCCTATTCTCATAGCACTTCCAGCACTTCCAGCAATTGACAATTCCTTCACAAATTACTACCTTTCTCACTCAGGATGTAATATCCCTTGCAACTTCTGATCTAAAGTTTAGCTCTGAAGGAATATCTTAAGGGTTACCAAAATGCAAAACAAAGATCTTGATTACTATAACCTTCTAACACTTTAGGATTTTCACCTAAAGGAGAGGAAATAGATCAAAATGTCAGTGTTCACACTTCTTAAACCACTGTAGAAAATTCCCTTCAAATCTGGCCTAAGTTTTCATCAAAGGATTTTGTCAAACACTTCACTTGCAACCTCTTAACTTGCTGTTTCTGAGTTTTCAGTTTGTTTTGCTTGTCTTCAATTGGTCACAAATGGATGTAAATCCTTTGTAAACAACACTACAATAGCTATGCAATGATCTATGATGACAATGCAATTCTTTTTGCCTTTTCAAGTGCAAATACATGAACTTCTACACAAGAAATGTGCACCTACAGCCAAGAAGCATTTCTACAAACACTTGGCATGCATACTATATGAATGATAAATAACATGCTCAATTACAACTATATCAGACCAGCAACTTATAACTCCTTTATTGCAATATGATGTCATTTCCAATGCTGATATAAAATGAGCCAAGACTCTTGGCATTACAACATATGCAATCTATGCAAAATTCTGAGTACAATGGCAGCCTCCTACATTTGAACATACATGATTGAAATGGAATGCAAACAACATATAAATAACCTGGATGAAGCGCCAATGGCTGAAGATGAAGGAGCAAACAATAGAAGTCCAAAATGTGCCTCCTTTCCAAATCAAATTTCTTTTCAAAATCGCCCCTGTTCTGATCTGAGTGATGATAATAAATTAATTGCAGCAACTTGACCTCCTCTCAAGCATCTAATATCATTGCCATGTCCCAAGGAATAGTGCGCCCAAGTTGGAGAGTGAAATCGATGCCAAATAAGACTCCTATGAACAAAATCAAACTCCTCTAGCAAGCTGATATGTGACTGGTAAAATATATCAGATTATTATGTTCTCCAAAATCGACCTCTACAAGCATGAAGATGACGACTATATTCAACCAAAATGTTCTTCAATCTACTCCAATCGATTATCTCTCGAAATTGGCCCTTGGCCACAATTTTGCCACAATGAGAAGTTTGAAGTAACTCCTCCAACAGTTGCAACCCTTCAGTAAATAGTTTCACTACCTCAGTTATGCAAATCAATGGGAACTTTGTATCCAAAGACCTTCAACTATATTCTGCAGAAATCCCAAGGCTCCAACAAACAAACATATCAAATCAAATGTCAATATCCAAGATGATCACAAATGAGTCCTTTAAACTTCTTTTATACTTTTCTTGTGATAGCTCAACACTTTCCTTGCCAATGTGGGATAAAAGATATATTTCTTTTTTAATATTATTTTAAGTGACTTTATGATATAATATTTTATTTAGTCACTTTAATTAAATTAATTAAATATAAAGTCACCTTTTACTTTTTAATTTATTTGATGACATAATAAATAATTAATTTAATTAATTTCTCCTTATTCCTCCACTTAGCCTTCGGAGAAAAAAGGCTAAGAGATCCCACTGAGATGGCTACGGAAAAGGGGACATTACAGTCCGCCCCTCCTGAAATTGCTTGTCCCCAAGCAATCTCAACTCTGGATGCTGAAGAATCTCCTCACTTTCCCAAGTAGCGTCTTCAACCGACAAGTCCCTCCATTTGATCAAGTACTCTCTGATGACCCGTTTCCGCAACTGTCTCTCCCTAACATCCAAGATAGCCTCGGGTACCAGAATCAACTTCCTGTCATCATCCAAGCGTGGTAAGACTGTGGAAGGAACAACACGATGTCCTAACGCCTTTTTCAGGCGTGACACATGAAACACATTATGCAACTTACTCTCAGTTGGCAACTCCAACTCATAAGCCACCTCTCGAACACACCTGATAATCCTAAAAAGCCCATACTAACGTGGCTTAAGCTTATCTACACCACTCTTCTTGAGAGTGGACTGTCGATAGGGCTGCAACATCAAGTACACCATATCCCCAACCTCAAAAGATCTCTCAACTCTTTTTTGATCGACATACTTCTTCTACTGATTTTGTGCTTTTTGTATGTTTTCACAAAGAGCCCGCATTATATCTTGGTTTTCCTGTAGCAAATCACCAACACTAGGCATTCTACTGTCACTCAGCAGTAAGTCAAGGAAATTAGGCGACCCATACCCATATAATGCCATAAATGGTGTCATCTGAATCGAAAGTTGGTAAGTGGTATTGTAGCAATACTCACAAAGATAAATCCACTTAATCCAACCCTTTTGCTGCCCTGCAATGTAATTCCTAAGATATCCCTCCACCCATTTATCCACAATTTATGTCTGGCCATCCGTCTGTGGGTGGTGTTGATGTGTTTTTCGTGACCGCACCAACGCAGAATAAAGTTGCCAACGGCTACCCTATTCTCTCTTGATCAAAGTATCCGGCACGCTAAGATTGCGAGAGAGTTTGTGCGTTCAACTCCAAGGTTCCTTCAATGCGAATAGGCTCAGTTGGCTCGATGTGATTTGCTGGTATTTCAAGGGGACTTACACAATTGTTCGACAGTTGACAGTAGACAGCGGACTAAGGGCTTTCATGTAATTTGAATGATTTGGCAAGTGAGCACAAGTTTCCTTGCCTTAGAAAATTTTCCAAATTTCTCTTGGGAAATTCACCAACCTGGCGCCCATTTAAAATCTTTACCTCAAAATCCTTGGCAAGCTGTGGAAGACCTTAAAATCCATTCCTCATCGATAATCCTCAATACCCAGAAGAAAATTTCTTTTAGAACTTGTCGAATTCATGGGTATACAACGAACGGGTTCATTTAATTTTCTTGAATTTTGAACCTTGGAAAAATAATTCCACATCAAATTTATTCCTGCTCTTCATTCTTGTGAGTTGTCCTATTGCTTTGACTTGAGAATTTTATTTTTAATGTTCTTGCAGTGTTGGCATCCTCTGACTTCATTCACCGGCGAAATTCACTCTCTTCAGGAAAATTTCATCATCCTTCATGTCTGGGTGTAATTTCCTAAGGAAGAAAACATTTTGTGCCTTAGAGAAAATTTTAAATCACTTAGCACTTTTTTTTTTTTTTGAAAACTTTGCCTTAGGAAATTTTATTCAACTTCACTCATCTGCCAGTGGTGGGAAATTTTTATTTCAATTCACTTGGAAAAATTATAATGCTTGGAGTGCATATCATGTCTTATTATTCATCCCCCATAGGCTTAATACTTCCAACGCCTAACATATTATTCACTTATCAACTTTATTTCACCATCTTATGTCTTGGGTGCATTTGATACTTCATGAGGAATATTCCACTTTCAACGCCTAGGCCACTTTATTTTACCATCTTCACCTTCAATGCATTAGTAATATTCATCTATAAGCACACTCCAAGATAGGCACATTTCAATAGGTGAGGAGGATTAAGTAATTCCAACGCCCAACTTGTGACTTTTGACCTCCCTTCCTTTGTCTTTACATGCCCTCACTTGGGCGCATTTAAGCATGAGAAGGGGATAACATTTCTAACGCCCCCTCTTTTGACTTGTTGACTTCTTAACTTTTCAAACGTGGGCGCATATGGCATGTAGAGGAGAATAAAACATCTTACTTAGAAACTTTTTGCTTGCATGTGAGGGCGCATTTGGGGGTGAGAGAAGGATGAAACACTTTCACTACCTAGCTTTGACTTCTTAGACCCCTTATGAACTTGGGCGCATTTTGCCATAGGTGAAGGATGAACACTTTGACTTCTTCTTTGAATCTTTGACCTCCTCTTAAGATGGGCGCATTTGATGCCTCTAGGAGGATGAAACATATACTTAGAAAATATTTTGCATGTCCTATCCTTAAGGGTGCATTTGGCTATGTGTGGAGGATGGGCGCATATGGAAGGTGATGAGGAATATCCCACACTTAGAGAATTTTCTAGCATTCCCACCACCTAAGGAGGGCACATTTAAGCATGAGAAGAGAATATCATTCTGACTTAGAAAATTTTATGTCTCTTCATCCTTGAGGGCGCATTTAAGCAAGGCAGGAGGATAAACTTGACACTTAGGAATTTTCCTGACTCCAGCTGAAGATGGGCGCATTTTCATGGTGGTGGAGGATGAATTCAACACTTAGCCACTTTTTCTTCGTCTTCGCCAGTTTCTCCATGCCTTACTATAAATAGTAAGTCCTTTAATTTTCATATCTCAGAAGATCAGATTGATTTGAAATTTTTAACACTGCATCTTCATGACTTTATCAACCTGTTGACACTGCTATTTTGAGTTGGCCTGCTAAAAATAGCATATTTCTGAAGGTGGTTTGCTATTTATAGTAACTGCTTGCTTCTGATATCTCCACAACTCCGATTGACTTGAAATTCTAATGACGCGCTCCTCACCACGTGACCTGCCTGTTGACACCGGCACATGTGGCTAACTTTCTATTTTTAGCCAGTTTCTGAAATGACTTACTATAAATAGTAAGTGCTCCGTTTGCCTTCAAATTTTACCAGCATATAGCTTGAAAGATGCTGATCGCGGTGGTATACACCGGTTTTCGAAAATTCTGACTTTTTACGCCCCTTTTTTGGGTCCCGAAGCTGGAAACCCTAATTGGTCTTGCATGCGTATCAAACGACCTCCGTTTGTCTTCGTTTCTGTTGCATTGCGATCAGTTTGTGATTCTGAAGTGCTGGGAAGTGGCTGTCTGAAAGCATTTGCTAAAAATAGTAAGTTGCTGAAGGAGTGATTATCCTGCTTTGCATGTCATATCATCGCGAAGCTCTTGAAAAACCCACAAGGAATATGCAGACATGCAAAGAAAACCCTGACATGCAAACCCTGAAAATAGGCTCTAAAAGCTGAACTCTAAAAGTCGTTATCTCACTTTGCATGTTACACCATCGCGAAGGTCTCTGAAAACCCAGAAGGAATCCTCAGACATGCACTAAAAAAATCTACATATAAGCCCTAAAATTTGCTCTGGAAGCTGAACTGCTAAAAATAGTAAGTGTTCCATTTCAGCTCAAATTTTGCTAGCGAGTAACTTGACATGTTCTGAATGCAGTGTGACTATTACAACTTCAAAAATGTCGACGGAATGCCTGGAATTACACACTTACTGAAAATAGTAAGTAGTCAGAATCTAATGAAATTTCAATGGAAATCTGCTAGAAGTACACTGATAGTAAAGTTAGCCTCTGTTTTCAATTTATTCACTTCGTTTGACCCTAGATTGACCAGGAAAGCACAAACCCTAATTTTCAGACTTGGCCAAAAGTTCATGTTTAAACAGTGTTCCACGGGGTTTCGGGGACGGGGACGGGGGACGGTAGGGGACGTGTTTCGGGGACGCAGGGACAGGGGTCTAAGTTTGGGGGCGGCAGGGGGACGGCGGTGGGAGGGCGGTAGGGTGCTGAAATACATATAGTACTTGAAAAAATAGATATAAAAAGATGTATAAGTATAAGAGTTATACATCTTGGAGACAACTAGGAGTCCCCTAGATGTCTTGAGGACACCCCAGCATCCTCAAAGTCCTAGCAGCATCTTGGAGACAGCGACATTGGTGGTGGGATGGTGGCGCTGGTGGTGGGCTGATGGGGGGACGTCCCCCCCAAGTCCCCAAGTCTCCGAGACGTCCCCCTCTAGGAAACGCGAGGATTTTTGGGGGGGACACGTCCCCGTGGAACAATGTGTTTAAACTCAATGACGAGCACAATCCTCGAAAGGCAGATATCAGAAAAGAGACAAAGAGAGAGAGAGAGACAAAGACCAAAGCCAAAAGACCAGAATGGAGCAAAAATTAGGGGTCCCCATCTTGAATGGGGCGATGTGTGAAAAGGTCACAACATCTGGCATCCCCACGGGAAAGTGTTGAAAAACACTTTAAGAATTGAACCTTGATTGATTTTCCTCAAACCATCATATAGAAAGGACACTTACTCAAAAGGGGAGAAGAATCCAATATTGGATCAAAACGCTTTCATCCAAGACCTCGTGAGTGTGTGCATTCGTTCCATTTCTAAACCATCTCGACCTCCGAGATCGGCCGCAGTAGGTTATATATATATATATATATCTTAACTTCAAAAGCATCCTGGACATTGCCTCGCTGCCAGTCAGGCGTCCATAGCCCGGACGAGGTTGTCGCTACAATTCTTACAAATATTGCTCCACTGCCAGTCGGGCGTCCATAGCCCCGGTGGAGTTACTTGTATGTTCCCAAAACCAATATTTCATAATATTTCCTTCATTTTTCATTTTCTCATTTCTTTCTTGTTTTCAGAGATTTCTTTTAAGCACATTCTCTTTTCTTCATTTGATTTCTCCGTCAATTCCTTGATTGGCTGGCAGGCAATGAAGCCTCCAATGGGTTTGAGAATTATAGTGGCACTGAAGCAAGATGTAAGATTTTCACCTGCCAAAACCTTTCCCAAGAAACCTAAATGACTCAAAATGGAGATAGGTGTGGTACTCAAGGTCTTTAGACTCGTGTTAAGACACAATAACGGGTTAACCTCCCGAGACGAGTTTAATCGCAAACTAGATGATGACAAGAGGAAAACAACCTTAGCCTTTTCAAAATTTGCACAAATTCCAGTGGAAAGAAACCATGTTGTGAAAATAAAACCATCATCACCCCCTTTGCAATGGGAAACCCAAAATCCTTGCCCATTCCAAACCAAAACCACTTGAGTGGACAACTCAAGGGAAGAACCACCAAACCAAAAACCCAAAGGGCAACAAACCAAAACCAAAAACGAAACAAAATAGGAAAGCAAACGGGAAAACAAACCTAATCTAACTATGTTACAAAATAGGCTCTCAAAGAGAACCTAGGACTGGAAATAATGCCTGAGGAATTGCCCATCGACTAGCAATGGGATATCTCCTCCTGTTCGTGTCCGTAACTTAAATGCATTATCTCCCAGGATCTCAGAAGCTTGACAAGGGTCCAACCAAGATTTGTCGATCCGTCTGTTCATAACTCCTTGATGCTTGGCCAAATTTTCCAAAGCTTCATCTCTTTTCTCCTCCAAGTGCATCAGCTGGGAATACCTAGTTTGAACCCAATCTTCTTTCTTATGGACTTCTCCACATTCTTCCTCTAAAGTGACTTGTTGAATCATCTTTGGAACTTGTTCCATGTAGATCTTGCTCACGAGACCTGTACTCTCTGGATGGAAAGCCTCGTGAATGGGTAACGATAAGTCTTTGATGGAAGCACTTTCTGTCTCTTGCTTTACACCTTTTAACACAAAATCTCTGAACATCCTTTCATTCTCATCCCCACTTGAATCGTTTTCAGTTAATACTTCGGTGGAGGCAGGCGTATCTCCTAAGAACTCTTCTCCATTCGAGCTCTGCAACATGAGGACTTCTTTCTTAATGGGCTTATATGAACCTATTGTGACCTTTTCACACATCGCCCCATTCAAAATGGGGACCCCCTAAATTTTGCTCCATTCTGGTCTTTTGGCTTGGGTTTTTCTCTCTCTCTCTCTCTGTCTCTTTTCTGATGTCTGCTTTTGAGGATTGTGCCCGTCTCTGAGCTTAAACGTAAAATTGACCAAGTCTGAAAATTAGGGTTTCATCTTTCCTGGTCAGTCCAAGGTCGAACGAAGTGAATAAATTGAAAACAAAGTTTAAAATTGGTGTCAAGCTGCTTCTAGTAGGCTTCCACTAAAATTTTCATCAGATTCTGAGGTACTTACTATTTTTAGTAAGTGTGCAATTGCAGGCAATCTGTCAGCATTTTTGAGATTCCGACTGTCACACCACGTTCAGAGCACATCAAGCTACTCGTGTGCAAAATTTGAGCTGAAACAAGCAACTTACTATTTTTAGCAGTCCAGCTTCCGGGACAAATTTCAGGCTTAGACACAAAGTTTTTCTTTGCATGTCGGCATATTCCTTCTGGGTTTTTCGAGGCCTTCGCAACGGTATAACATGCAAAACGAGACGACAACTTTCAGAATTCAGTCTTCCGAGGCTATTTTTAGGGTTTGCATGTCAAGGTTTCTTTTGCATGTCGGATGATTCTTTATGGGTTTTTCGAGAGCTACGCGATGGTGTGACATGCAAATGGAGATAATCACTCAGTAAGGAACTTACTATTTTTAGCAGGTGCGTCCCGGCAGCCGCCTCCCAACAGTTCAGAATCACGAGCTGATCGCAATGCAGCAGAAACGAAGACAAACATAGATCATGTGATACGCATGCAAAGAAAATTAGGTTTTCCAGCTTCAGGACCTGAAAAGAAGGGTAAAAAGTCAAAAATTTTGAAAACCGGTGTAAACCACCGCGATCAGCATCCTTCAGGCTTTTTGCTGGTAAAATTTGAAGTCAAACGGAGCACTTACTATTTATAGTAAGTCATTTTGGAAACAGGCTAAAAATAGCAAATCAGTTGCATGTGCCGATGCCAGCAGTAAGGTCACGTGGTGAGGAGCACCTCATTCAAATTTCAAGTCAATTGGAGTAGTGGAGCTATCAAAAGCAAGCAGTTGCTATTTATAGTAAATCACCTTCAGAAATGAGCTAAAAATAGCAGGCCAACTAAAAATGGCAATGTCGACAGGACAACAAGGTCGTGAGGATGCAGTGTTTGAAATTTCAAATCGTTTTGAGCTTCAGAGATGCAAAATTCACAAGGCTTACTATAAATAGCAGGGCATGGATAAACTAGCGAAAATGAGGAAAAAATTCTAAGTCTGGAACTTCATCCTGTAGCCATGGCAAAATGCGCCCAAGTTGATGAAGATGCAATGAAAATTCCTAAGCTTGAAGACTTCGTCCACCTCCTAGGCCAAAATGCGCCCATGCTTGGAAAGTCAAAAAAGTCAACAATTCTCATCCTGTAGCTAGGCCAAAATGCGCCCAAGGGAAGCTGATGAAAGTTAGAAAATTTTTTAAGTGTTGAACTCGTCCTCCTCACCCATCCAAATGCGCCCAAAAGGAAAGTAAGTCAAAGTGGTCAACGTTTTTAATCCTCCAGCTAGGTAGAAATGTGCCCAAAACAAGCCATGTCAAGACAAAACAAGGAAGATGAAGGGTCACAAGCTAGGCATGGTTATAAGTTTCATCCTTCATCAAGGCTAAAATGCGCCCAAGTTCAAAAGGGGTCAACAAGTCAACGAATTTCATCCACCATACAGGCCTAAATGCGCCCATCCTCCTCCTAGGCTCAAATGCGCCCAAAAGCATGCATGTGAGGACAAAAATGGAGAAGTTGAAGAGTCATCCTCTTGCCTAGCTCAAATGCGCCCAAGTTGAAGGTGTAAAAGTGAATGAAGGGTGGTAAATGTGGTAAAAGGTGTTAAAGATACTTCAAGGCGTGTGAAGTATGAAAATAAAATGCTAGGCGTGATTTTTGATTTTCCTCAAGTGCTATATGCGCCTAGGGTGGTGAAGTGAAATATAAGATGAAGTGATGAGAATTTCTTCTAAGGCGTTGGAGCTTTAAATAAAAATGCCTTTCAAGTGTGAAGTAAAACACAAAGTGGTGATTGAGAAATAAAATAGGCGCCTCCATGAATAAAATTTTTTCTAAGTGAAGTTGATGAAGTTTCCACCATTGGCGAACGAATAAAATTTTCAAAGGCAAATTTTCAAAATTTTCAAGATGATTTAAAATTTCTTCTAAGGCAAAATATTTTCTTCCTTAGAAAATACGCCTAGAACTCAAGGTGAATAAACTTTCCTGAAGCCCGAACAAACTTCACGATGATGAAGTCAGATGATAACAATGCAAGATGATTTAAAACTTCCCAAGTTTGAGCAACAAGATGTTCACGGAGATGAAGAACGGATTTGAATTGATGGAATAATATTTTTCTAAGGTTCAAAATTTAAAAATTTAAATGAACCCGTTCGTTGGGTACCCATGGATTCAAAGCGTTCTAGAGAAAATTTTCTTCTGGGTACTGAACATTTGTGATGATAGATGAATTTCCATGTCTTCCGCACTTTGCCAACACTTTTTCAGTGAAGAATTCAATCAGTGCTCAAATTGTGAGATTTTCCTAAGGAAAATTTTAAAATCTTCTAAGGCAAATTTGAATAAAACGACTTTTGAAAGGGAAAATGATTCGAATGATGAATTCGAAATGAGTTGCCTAGATGATTTTGATCCAATGCTTCATAGGTGAATTTTCCAGAGCTGAAGAGAAGTAAAATTCGAATTCAAGTAACAGAGCTCCGGCTGGTGAATTAAAAGGGTGAATTTAATTTAAATTTTTCGAAAGTAAATTAAAAGATGCCAGTCAAAGTTGAACTTCTAGAAGAATAAGATTCTTGACATCGAGAGACAAGTGTCAGAAATACCAAAGAAGAAAAATTCGAATTCTTGGAGTGGAGTAGTGGAAATTAAATGTACTAGCTATAATTGGCTCCTTCTAGAATTCGATTTTTGGCTATAAAATTGAGAAGTTTCTCACTTGTTTTTCACAGTTGAAGAATTCGAATTTGCTCTGAAGATTGTTGCTAAGCATTGCTAAGGCTTAAAGAAGTTCGAAATTTCGCCAAGTCTGAGAGTTGCTGAGTGAAAGGCGTTGGAAATTTGCTATTGCTGAAATTCAAATTTGCTATTACTGAAGTCAATAAGGACGCCTTGAAGTGAGGAATTTCGAAGAGTTTAAGAGGTGCGAATTTGCTCTAAGTGAAGTATTGCTAAAGTTTGAATTTGCTGAGAAGGACGGCTTGAGCTGCATAGAATATTGTTGAAGTTCTGATTTGAGGAAGTACGAATTTGAAGATTGCTGATTTGCTGAGTGTGGAATACGAATTTCCAAAGTTCAATTTGCTGTTTGAAATTTGCTGAAGGTGTGAGCTTGCTGATTTGAAGCTTGGAAATCTGTTTCTAAGTATTGAAGCTCGAATTTATTGGAGAAGAAGTTGAGGTTTGCGAATAGAAAAAGTTATTGCAGCTTCTCAAGTTCTTGAAGTCGACTGGCAGCCCCTGCACTATATTTATTTATTTTATAAATTAATTTGCTGATGAATGTTTGTTGTGTTGCAGATGGCTGAGGTAAGGGCGACTGGCAAAGATAACAATGGTGCATCCAGACAGGCTGTGATCAAGAAACTGAGCAAAACATTCATGCCGGAGTCAAAGTTCATTTCGAAGTTGGGCAAGCTGACTAACACCAACTTGGGCTCCGTCAACCTAGAGGCCTTCAAGAACAGAATGTTGGGGATTGGAAGTCATCGACCTTCGACCACTTCGCACAATATTGTTCGAAGTGGATTATATGCAGCTGCTGGTTTCCCACCAGCCATTCAGTGTTCGGAGCTAATGATGGAGTGCGCCAATTATTATGAGAAGGATCATAGATCGATCATGTCACCAGATGGCCAAGTGCTAGCCAATCTTACTCCTTCGGCCATTGGTGAAGCTTTCGGGATCCCGGTGCACAAGAACATGGTTTACAAATCCAGAGACCGAGCTGAGCGGATGTATGCTTCTGCGTTCGATAGATGCATGGAGACAATCAACACCCACTGGATGAGTAATCCTAAGCCTTCTCGTACGAAGCTGCCAAAACAAATTATTGCAGATGACTTGAAACAAGAATATTGTGATCTCATTATGATGCTAAGCAGAGTTGGTGGTTGTGCACAGTCATTCATTTTTGAGCCTTGGATGTTTTACTACATCAACCTCGTGCTAGACGGGAAAGATTATGTTAACTGGGCTGTGATGATCAGTGACAATTTGCACAAGCAGCTTGTAGAAACCCTAGGTTTCCCCCTGACACTGCTCTGACTGATATTTTAGGTTTTTCTGACGTTTTTCTGAAGTTTGTGATTTTTTTGCAATTTTTGTGTTTTCAATGCAATAATGAAAGTACGGCTTTTGACAGAAAATAATAATAAATTCCTATAAATTCCAAATCTTCAATTCATTTGAGAAATACAATAAGAAATGATGGTATTGCCTTTATTCATCAAATGTTATCCATCTAACAACGATCTGGTAACATGCATAAATAAATAATGAATTTTTATTGTGAAAAGAACCTGATTTTCTGGTACGGCTGAAGGTACAAATCAATACAGCAGAAATAAATATGGTCTCTTTCCTTCCTTCTGGCATGCACAAATTGATCAAATGGTATAGGCGCCTCCTTCAGAGCAAACTGGAACCCTCAGATAGATGCGTTGATTTTTATTTAATGAAGACGACTTAATGACAGAAGTACGGCCCTGACAGAGGTACGGCCTGTCAGAAATCTGAAATAAATGTGGTACGGCCTCCTTAAAAATGATGTCTTAGCCTCTGTGGATGATGCGCCAAGAAGGTTAGATGATCTCTGACACCAAACAACTGATAATAACTGAAGATGTAAATTCCTTTGAAGCTCTGTAGTTTTCTCTGAATAAGAAAACCTCTGTGGCAATAAATCAAGTGGTATTCCACACTCTCTGAATTGCTTTCCGTTGGAGATGGCTCGTTCCCCAAGGCAAACGAACATGAAACCCTAAGTCTCAGGCTCAGACCAAAATTGATCAGTTTCAAACTCAATAATCACATAATGCACAAATCCCAATGCAAAATCCTCAAATACACTGAAAAGTGCGATTCCCTTGAAAATAGGGTTTTAATTAATATTTGACTTTTAATTTTCTTATTTCTCCATAGTTCTCCGTCAAATATTTAAATCATATTTTAAATGTTAAACTGGCCCCCTTCATGATGGCGCACCCCTCAAAACCGTCACTTAAGTTATAATTTAAAAATTATAATTTATATTATAAACATTAATTAATTAATGTTTAATCAATAGATCAAATATTAATATCTTCCTCGTTCTAACTGGGTAAGTGATCGATAAGTCGACTAACTTTCACGAAGTGACTCCACGATGCATACGGCCATCTGCTAAAAGGCGCGATTGCCGAGGCTGCTAAAATAGCAATTACGCTTCGCGTCTCCGTCGAGGCGAGCGAAAGACAAGTGATCAAACTTAAATTTGTGAAGGTAGCCAAACTCGTGACCCTCTATCAGGTCTATGCGGCCCTCACGAGGGGTCATGTGATAAACCAATCATCCCTGAGATGTCGAGAAGGGGACATATTACATCCCCGAGCACGAGAAGGACGAAGACGTTCTATATGAGCTCTTACATCATCTACATGCTGGCTCGTATGACGAAGTACAGAGGAATTTCATACAAGGAGCCTGTTGGTTGTGGCTCTCACCAGTTCAAAATACATGAGGCTTGTCCGCAGTTACACCTGGCTAGCACTAATAATTACAAGCGTGTCAATGACGCCTTCACCATGCACATTACGAGATTGCTTCAGGAGAAGATGCATCACAAAATCTCTAGAGAGGCCCAGGAATTGATTGAAAGGTATGGGTGCTGGTTTATTCAGTTTCCGAAATTTTCTTACATAAGGCTGCAAGGTTTTTCATCATACCCATATAGGCTGCCTAAGTACCCAACAGATAGAATTTTAATGCTAGAGATATCTAGGCAATTGGTTGCCTACGATAAAATTCAAAAGAAGAAGAAGAAGGGAGGGATTGAATTCCCAATTGTCATGGGCAACTCGAATGAAGTGTGTCCTTCATTACAGGCAGCTAGAGAGGCTGAGAGTGAGCTTCAATTTTATCACTTTTCCTACCACACTAGTCGACAGCACTATGATCCACACAATAACATCAAATGGGTACTGTCAAAGGAGTTTAAGCACAAAGCAAATATTGAGGATTATTGGGCTGATGCATCAGATGAGATTGAAGTCAGGAAAAGGATGTTCTCTCGGTTGCCAATTACTTTGATCAGGGAGTGCGAAGTTGTTCCAGTTCCAGACCAGGTGAATGAGGATATGGATGTTGTGCATCCGGACTATGCAGCAGTGAGAGATACTCCACTTCCGCTCCCAGATTGGTCAGAACCAAAGGTTGCTGACTTGGATACACTTTCTATTCCGGTCCTGACATTTACCAGAGCATGGGTTGATAGGCGAGTGAGCAGGTTAAAGAGTAGGTCAATCGCTTTGACTTACAATTTGATGGGAGATCACAGGACACCCACCACTGGCAGGAAGAAGCAAATCACATGAGGTCCAGAATCCAGAAGGAAAGAGCCAGTTCGGCAGGAGCCCATTCAGCCAGAGCCTCCACGAGTCGTAGTTCAGTCACCCACGCCATTGGAGACACGTTCTCCAAGTATACAGGAGGTTTCTTTATTTGCTGATCAGAGGAATGCATTGAATCAGGTGCAAGTAGTACAGGAAAATAATCAGCCTCCACGGAGAGAGTCGGTTGGCCAGAGCGTTAATGCACCTAGTAGGGTTGATAAGAAGGATGATGAGGGGACTATTACTGACCCTCAGTTTCAGCAGGAGTTAGAGGCGGCTATGGATGATGATGATGATAGGTTTCGTATGGCCACCACCACTCTTGAGACCATGAGCCCCACCGCACGATATAGAGAAGTTGGAGTAAGTTCGAAGTAGAAAGCACAAGAGCGAGCCCCGATATACAATACAATGTGCCCGGGATTGGCTTATGATAGGATGAGAAGAAGCCCCAATGAGGGTGATTGATCCAGTAAAGCTTGAGATGGAAGCACTTTAAACCGTGATCAGTGCACTACCGTATAGAAGAGAGCACGGTTTTCGAAGATCTCCATCAAGAGGGAGCGGCTCTCGTGACTTCTTCTACATAGCGGTGCTCAAGCAGATTGTGATCAAATGTGAAGCAAAGGTTCTGAGAATTACGTGCGGTCACGACTTTGATCTATAATTTTCCCAATCGCGCGCACTTTTTAGAGGAGTGTGATAACTCCTACCTCGGCCTCATGCTAGGTTATTCAAGAAGGAAAATATAAGAAGTTAAAAGAGAACACAAGGCCTTTGGTTGAATATGTCTAGCGCTTGTCTCATTCTCGGTATGTGAGAAGTGGATAGAGCTCTCCAAAGGAGATACTCTAGAGAATCAATCGCTGGATTGATGGAGTTAGGAAAGATGGCATAGGAAGCGGATAAGTGGGTCATAGGAGTTCGTGCTGAGACCGAAAAGTTTATGGAGGACCTTGCTTTTTCTTTTCAGCAGGCCTCTAGTATTTTGGCACGGATGGAGGCAATTGATCATGCTTGGGGAGATGCTTCATCGAAAGGTGGTAGTTCAGCTGCCTTGAGGTAACAGGCATGTCTGCGACAAGCTGATTGATGGAGGGTCATTTAGGAGAATGACAGTATGATTTGTATGGTTCTTCACATCACTGACGGTTTCTTCTCGACGCAAAGACAAAGCGATTTAGCCGTGGTGACGGCGCTGCGCCATATCATGATGGAGTTCAGAATACTTTTGAGGCCATATTTGTGGCCGTTGAGTCCGTATGAGGTAAATACAATTTGAGGGGTAGGCTGGTGCCTTTCTTTTCAGATGTGAAGACCTTCGTACAAGATGATTTTGAGAACACTTCTACTTTCTCCGCCTTGATCCAGAGCACGCAGGATTCCTTGGTTGCTTGGAGAAAATCTTGCACAAGGCATGAACATTCAATCACAGTGTTAGAGTTTCAGCTAGATTGCATTCCACCTATTTCAGTTCAGGAGGTTGAGGCTGTACTTGGCAGATTTGTTGAGTTTGCAGCTAGAGAGAAGGAGAATGGGAGTGCACTGCTGGACGAGGATCTTCTAGAAGACCGATTGTGGGCATTTATTGCCTTTGCTATTTTTGGGAGTGAGTGGGGAATCTTTGTTCATTTATTACACCACTCCCCATTCTGGCAGTTTTTAGGGTTAGGGCTGAGGTGGCACGATCTTAGCCACTCTATTGATTGTAACCCTAGCCGTCTTTTGGGATCGGGCTATCTATAAAAGGGGGAGTCCCCCTCATTTGTAATTCATTAGAATAGAGATTAGAATCAGAATAGAGCTAGAGATTGGAGACTAGAGAGTAGAGCATAATAGACATTTTGCTTAGCATAGTGTGGAGAAGAAAGAAAGTTTTCCCTTTGAAAACTTTTGTGGAGATTGCTATGTAACACTTTCATGATAATAGATCTTTTCATTGATGGTGGAATTCGTCTTTGTCCTGAATAGCTAGCAAGGTCTCTTCTTCCTTTCGGATCCAAGTAGCTTAATTTTCATTTCATGCAAGTAGTTTACTTTGATGTGTGGCGTTTTATTGAGGTAGCTTCTTTTCATTCCATACCACTAGCAGCTTGTTGATGATAAGTTTGCCTTGTGTGGTCGACTGGAAATTATCTTGAGTTTAACTTCGATTGTGATTTGTATACTTATATGTGTCGTTTTGATGGTGTATGTATGCTAAATTATAATCTGAATATCTTTTGCTATCCCTTTGAAGATTGCACTGATTTTGCTGAAGCTGTTCGACGTGAGGCTAGGTGAAATTCGGTTGAAGTCTGCCAAAATTGAGCTCCACATATCCTGCATTTAGAATAGAATATAAGTTTCTATGGCCCCACACTTATTTACTTTCCGCACATTTCCGATTAGTTTTAGGAAAACGAACTCATTGCCAAATCATCCACTTTATACCAATCCCTTCGAATCATCTATCTGTTGTTAACTGCAAGAAACCAGAACAATTGTGTAAGTCCCCTCGTAAGAACATAGCAATACACATCAACCAACTGAGGGTGTTCCAAGTATTTCGGAACCTTGGAGTTGAACGTGTGATCTATCTCGCAATCTTAGCACACAGAATACTTTGATCAAGAGAGAACGGAGTAGCCTTCGGATAACTTTGTTCTTCGGCTGATTGGTGAGGTCACAAAAATCAAATCATTAGAACCCAAATCAGTTTCCACGAACAAAACATCACTATTTTCACCACATTCTGTGATCATTAATCTGAGCCGTGGTGTACTTTCAATTTTTATCTGATTTGGAACTCCTCTCCAAGGCAACCATATGTGGGAGAAGTCAATTGCAATGTATCCATTCAATTTCCTTGACCAGTCTCTGCTCAATAGCATGCCATAACCACCAGGTATATCCACAACTGATATGTTGATGCGACTCTGAATTTTGGGATCCGCTTCTGTCATGTCCCCTTCTCAGTGACATCTCTCAGACGACAGGATTGGCCTATCATACGACCCTCGTAGGCTGATGGACTGGATAGGGGGTCATCTCGGAGCTTGGCTCAGCTTCAGTCAGCAGGGATTGATCAGTTGTCTTTCGTTCTGGCTCGACGGGAGGTCATTTGCGCACTGCTATTTTTAGCGCCTGGCGTGCGTTGTGGGACCACCGCTATTTTTAGCAGCTATCGTATGCATCGTGATCACTTCGTGAAGTTCACAAGATCGTGACGGAACAGTAGGGATAAGTGGGAGAAATATTATTTAATTATATTGATTAAATATTAATTATTTAATGTTTATATTATAAAGCTATAATTTTAAATTATAACTTAAGTGATTGCCTTCAGTGCTTCATCATCAGAAGGGGCCAGTTTCACATTTGATTTAAATTAACATATTCAGCCGAGAACTATGGAGAATTAAAAAGATTAAAATATGAATATTTTAATGAAAACCCTATTCTTAAGGAAATCGCACTTTTCAGCCTTAAGAGGGTTTTGAATTGGGATTTGTGCCATTATGTGTGATTATTGAGTTTTGAAAACTGATCAATTTTGGTCTGAGCCTGAGACTTAGGGTTTCATGTTCGTTAGCCTTGGGGAACGAGCCATCTCCAACGGAAAGCAATTCAGAGAGTGTGGAATACCACTTGATTTATTGCCACAGAGGTTTTCTTATACAGAGGAAACTACAGAGCATCAGAGAAAATCCATACCTTCAGTTATTTGCAGTATTCTGTTTCCAGAGATCAGTCATTGGCTGGGGCGCACCATATTCAGAGTCTTAGACATCAACTTTGAGGAGGCCGTACAGACTAAAAGACTATTTCTGCCAGGCCGTACTTCTGACAGGGCCGTACCATTGTACCTGGGCCGTACTCTTCAAATAAAAATAAACGCCTTCATTTGAGATCTCCAGTTTGCTTCAAAATGGGCGCCAATACCATATGATCCATTTGTGCATGCCAGAAGGAGGGAAAGAGAGCATATTTATTTCTGCCGTACTGATTTGTACCTTCAGCCGTACCAGTAAATCAGGTTCTTTTCATAATAAAAATTCATTATTTCTCTTGCATGTTGTCAGATCATTTGTATATGAGGATCTTTTGATGAATAAAGGAAACGCCTTTAGTTCTTATAGTATTCCCTGAGTAAATTGCAGATTTAGAATTTCTATTGAATTTATTATTAATTTCTGTCAAAGCCGTACTGTTCACAAATGCATTGAAAAATCCAAAAATTACAAAAAACCACAAAACTTCAGAAAAACGTCAGAAAACAAAAAAAATCAATCAGAGCAGTGTTAGAGGGAAACCTAGGGTTTCTACAGTGGTATCAGAGCTTGATTCTGCCATCCTAGGGTTTGGCCATCACATGCAACCAGAGGAAATTGATACATACAGGTACTACACTCGCAGACGTGCCTTGCTTGAAAGGCAACGCAGTTTGAGCAGGCAGCCGGAAATCATGGCTGACAGGAATGATAGGGCTGAGAGAACAGATATACCTCGGACAGATGTCCCTCATAACAACCGAGATCAGGATGATGCTGAGGTCTTACTCACACTCAGAGAACTCCGTGCAGGACAACGTCGATCTGATGATGTATTACAGCAGGTAGCACAGGCACTGCAGAGATTAGGGACTTCGAGGAGACCGTCACCACATCGTGACGATGACAAGAGTGATGCTGGGTCACGGAGAGCACCTAGGACAGTGTCACGGACAGCTGATAGGCCTACAAGGCCTGCGTTCACGAGACAGGAGCCCGATGAGGCTATGCCCGAGGAAGGAGGATGGGATGATTTGTTTACTGATAACCTTATGGCAAGCGAGGGTGGAGTTGATACCTCACGCGGTGAAGAAGCGGATCACTTTGGCCTTAGTTTATCCTGAAGGCGTGGGCATTACAATAAGACTCGTCCGGATTGGAGAACCAAACTGAAGAAACAGAATAATGACCTCAAACATGCAACTAACAGGTTGAATCTGGTGATGTTTGATGGTAGTGGGAAGATGACAGCCCAAGCTTGGATTAACAAGCTTGATACATTCCTTACCTTGCGTCCGATGGCTGAGAGAGACGCTATCCGTTACGCTACACTGCACCTTGAGGGAGTAGCTTATGACTGGTGGCATCACGGTATGGTGACGCTACATCATGATAGGATCACTTCATATCAGGAGTTTGTAGACAGGTTGGTTGAGAGATTTGATAGGAAGGATCCGGAGACCTACTTCAGAGATTTGGCACAGTTGAGGCAGAGTGGCAGTCTCGAGACTTACATCAGCGACTTTCAGAGACTATCCATCATGGTTCCGAGCATATCTGAGAGGCGGTTGGTAGTTCTCTTTATGGAGGGTTTGACAGAACCACTTAAAGGCTGGATAAAAGCCTTTGATCATCCATCATTACAGGAGGCGATGAGGAAGGCACGTAACATGGAGTTCGCAGCCCCGGCAAATAAATTTAACTCCAGAGGTTCTTCATCGTTCAGAGACAACAAAGGGTTTAATAAAAACAATGACAAATCTGATTATAACAAAAACAAATCAGATTATAGAAACGATTCGAAGGGTAAATCAGCCTTCCCACCCTTGGATCGTGAGGCCATGAATGACCTTCGCAGGAAAAAGTTATGCTTTTACTGCAAGGGACCGTATGATGCCAATCACGATTGCCCTCTAAGACCTAAGGGCAAGGCGAATCGTGTTATGTGGGCATACTATGAA
>VDFB02052331.1:0-26089 GCA_007258455.2 Sequoia sempervirens
GATTCAAACATTGTATAATCACATTGTATATTTACCTACTACTATCTTCTAATGTCAAACATTGTTACCTTTGCTAATGATAATTTGCATATCTCTCCCCTTCTTACTTCTCTATATTTTTCTATCGGCGTAACCCTTGCACCCCCTCCAGTGCAAGTGCTAGTTGAAATAATATAGATAACTTATTCAAAATTTTACATCAAGTTGCCTAACTCTGATTTTTCTGAATTTTCATTGCCACTTAAGGGCCTGTTTTTTTCATAATCCTGCACATATTTAGATCAAAGTAATCCTTCGTGATAAAACTATGACTAATGCCATGCATAATTAGCAATGAACGAAATTGATGTTTTAAATGCCTTTGCATGTGATGGGATCTTAGCATTTTTATGTCATTTTTTTCTTCAAGTCATGGCAATTATTGTTGAACCACCAATTCCATATGCTTTTGGATTGTCAGAGAAATTTGAGGCCTCTTGCACCTTATTTTCCTCTTCTCCATCATGGGACAATGCAAAACAATAAAAACATATTGATAGAGGGTAAACATATTGATTGAGGTAAGTAGGTATTGATAAATAAAATAAAACAATATTGACGAACTATGAGAATTTAACTAGTAGATCAAAGTAATCCTTAGTGATAAAAATATGACTAGTGGCATGCATAATTAGCAATGAAGGAAATTGATGCTTTAAGTGTCTTTACATGTGATGGGATCTTGGCATTTTTATTTGTGATATTTTTCTTCAAGTCATGGCAATTATTGTTGAACCACCAATTCCATATGCTTTTGGATTGTAAGAGAAATTTGAGGCCTCTTGCGCCTTCTTTTCCTCTTCTCTATCACGGGACTATAGGAAAGATGCGCACACATTACAAGGAAATGACTGAAACAAATGCAAAACAACAAAAACATTAGTAAGGACTAAGTAGAGAATCATCAACAAAAGAGCATACATGCAATTTTTTAAATAACAATGGTAAACCTAATAATAGGTGGGTTATAATTTTTCTAACGTAATAGAAAAATTAGAAATTCTCATCAAAAATTTAAAAAGTTTATTCTTAATGATGGGGGTTCGAATGAACCACCCCTTCTAATGAACCTCCTTCTATCGAACCCCTTTGTAATTATATAGCAGTTCAATGAACCCCTTTTTCAATTTTCCCTCCTCCATTTCACAATTTATGCATTTTTTTTACTATCGAAGCTTGGGAAGGAGGTGCAAATGGAGTCAAATTGATAAACCAAGTTGGATGATTATAGTGATCGAAACGTGCTTTCCAATAACTATAAATTTAATATATTCTATTTTTATTTTATATTTTTTTTTTAGTTTTACTGTACATAGGTTTTTCACCGAACATCAAGTTCGATGAAAAATCATTGTGGAAAAATAGTAAATTTGAGGAAATTTAAAAATATATATATATATCCACTAGGTATTGATGTCCTCATTCTAACAAAAAAAGAAAAATTGAATTTCAAGACATACCAAAGAAGTTATACGAGCCGAAGTGCACCTATGTCTAAGTTATAAATGTTTTGACTTCAAAACTTAATTAAAAGAAAAATATGAAACAAAATGCTATGAAACAAAATGAAAAAACTAGATACTTGTATTACCAACCTAAATTCAAAAGAATTAGAATTTTATACTTTGTAGAAAAAAAGTTATGCGAGCCGAAGTACACACCACTTTTTTAAAATGTTGTTTACTATTAAAAATTAGTTATCAAAGGAGACGCAAAAAAATTACAATTTAATTTTTTATTTTTTTTTAAATGCATTTAAAATCTGCAAACAAAATCTCACAAATCACTAGTTTACATCATTTTCAAATTCCTAATAGTTTACCTACTATAAGTGTCAGAAAGTGAAGTTTTCTCTGAAAAGGATTTTAATGTCAAGTTTGGCCAAAAAGTGTAACCCATTATTGTGGGATGACCCCGATGTCCAAGCTATCATAGAATGGTGAAGCCCAACATAGTATTTGGCAAGGACTGAGTAGATAATCATTAGTAAAAGAATGAAATAATCAATATGTCCAAGCTATCATAGAATGATGATGCCCAACATAGAATTTTGTATGAATTGGGTAGAGAATTGATGCAAATCCCGGGCATATGGCAATCCTCATTACTCAAAAATATTTCAGTTTGGTTTTGTTGTTTGATTTTGGTTTTCATTTTCAGAATGCAGTTTAATTCAATTTTGGTGGTTGAATGTGGAGGTGGTTAAATGACGTTTTTGTCATTGATTAACAAAAATATCATATTTTGTTATACATTTAGAAGATGTGATGTCTATTGACAATTATGGTAATGAAATGCAACATCTATCCATTGAGTTCCAGGCAATTCCTATAAATTGTTTACAGACCAAATTGATTTTTAAGGCGATGGTTTTTGTTGGTCTTATCAGAAAAATAATTAAAATGTTAAAATTTCATTTTTAGCTATTTTAAATAAAAAGAACAGATAAGGCGTTGAAATAGAGATGGCACAGAGAATTGGAAGGGTCACAGATGGTTGGAGAATGAGGGGTCACACCACCTAAGATGGCATTTTAAATTTTAAAACTGCAAATCAAATGCAGGGGGAGATAAAAAGACCACGCAAACAAAGAAGAACATAGGACAGGTCGTGGAAACAGGAGACAAGTCGGAAAGGGCAGACAGAGAGAGGCCGCGCCCCATAAGGAGTAACAATTAATTTATGGCAGAGCAAGAAGATAGATAGAGGGGGAAGAAAGCCATCGCAGGGGGATAAAATGGCACGCACATCATCCGGAGGGGAAAAAGAGACCTTTGAAAATTTTAACATGAAAACATATGAAAGGCAAATTGGAGGGGTTGCGCAGAGATGGCAAATTGGGAATGTTAGAGGAGGCCGCCAAGCAAACAAAAAAATGCAGATTGGCATCATGGAGTAGTGTGTGCGCAGCTAAAGGAGAAGGGAATGAGCCATACAAATGCAAAGAGAGAAAAGAATGAGGGCGCAATATGGAGCAGCAGGGAGAATTAAAAGAAACTGTAACTAAATTTGATATTTGCAGACTATATATTGCCTGTGGAATGCATAAATGAGTTTGAATTTGACGGTGGTAACTATTTAAATTTATGGAGTGTTTGACGGTTTGAAGACAATTGAATTTGCCTTCAACAATTTTATGAATTTTAAAAAGGATTTTTTAAATTGACAAATGAAATTGTTAATTTGATCTGTCATTGGCTACGGCAGAGGATTTGTCCGTGTAATTTGTGTTTGAGTATGGTGATATAGCAAAGTTGAGTGTTACAGTTTTCGTCAAGAATCATCGACAAAAGAGTACATATGCAATTTTGGAAATAATCAATGTGTCCAAACTATCATCGAATAATGAAGCTCAACATAGAATTTTGAAAAACCAACAAGTAGGGGAGAGGACCCAGTAGTTGAGCATGTTTCAATAGTTGTGATAGTATTAGTTTATATAATGCCCAATAGTTGTGATAGTAGTTGTTTATATAATGCGCAATAGTTGTGACTTGACTACCCATAATTAAACAAAATGTATTCCTTTGATCTAAAAAGCAATCAATCATGTGATGCCACATTAGTGCTCAACTACCCATGATGTGAATGCACAAGTATTGGTCTCACTTTTTTTTTGGGCCTTTTGGGACACCTTGACAAAAAGCATGCTGATGTGGCATCATATTTGATGATGTGGCCCTGAAATGAAAATTATAAGCAGGGGACTTGCCAAGTAAGCTGCTGCAAAAAATTGGGAGTGATTTGAAATTTCCACATAGGATAATTAGAAGCACGAAGTTAGGGTGCACAACTACTGGGTCCTCTTCCCTATATGCTATTTTGTATTTCTAATTTTGTAATTAAAACATTGTAGATGACAAAATGATTAAGATACTCATATACATTCAAAACATAACGATCTCAAAAAGGAATCTCAAGTTGCATGAATTTTTGTTGAGAGTTAATTCATTGTTCTTGATTTAATAGTCCTACACTTCATTTGTGTCTTTTCTTGCTATTGGTATTTCAAGTTAAACATATTGAGTTGTAGCAATAAAGTTGATGTTAATATCTATCTAATACGTCAAATATAGCCCAAGGTGATGGCATTCAAGCCTAACCAGTTTGGATGTGGTTTTAGTAAAAGGTGAGGCATCTGAAAATTCCATATTTTCAAGACTATAAAAATAAGCTTAGAACTCATTTTAGTCAATTATCTTAAAGTCTATGGTTTCTCTCAATCATTATTACAAATATTGGTTCCTTCTCTTCTCTTGATCGTATTGAACCTTGTCTTCAGGCATTTGCCTTTTTCACACATCATATGAACCAATTCTCTTCTAGTAAAAAAAAAAAGTGCATAAATTGAAAACAAACATGATAAAATAACAAGCTCCATTCTTTAACAAACTTCTAAAAGAAAATAATAACACTTAAAAGAAAGGTTGGCTTTACTCAATAATATTCTCATATGTTAAGAGAAAAAGCATATGAAAGACCTTGACATCTAGTAAAGACAAGGCATATGCAAAAATTGCCTTCCTATGTAAAAGAGATATTTTTCCCATGTAAAAGAGGTATTTCTCCCATGTAAAAGAGGTATTTCAACACAATAAATGACCCTCCAATTTTCAAGACTATTGTAGGAGATGCAATTACATTTATTTCAAACCCATATCCTTTGTCAATATAACAGGAGCTAAGACTTGAAAACAATATCCAACACAATTAATCATATAAAAGACGCAAATTTGACCAGATACATGAGAACATTTGATTCATATATTTAGAATGAATAAACCTAACAAACAACAAAAGCTATGAAAGAAGTATGCTTGTATAGCATGTCATGTGAGGAATAGCTTTTGTAATTATTGTTGGAGGATATGAAACATGTGTTTTTGAGTTTCAGGAAAGAATATGTAAGGAGTTTGGTTGATCATCTTCCAAGCTCTCTCTTTGCCGCTAGTTAATAAGTGACATTTTGGCCCTACTCAAATATAATCATCTAAGAATAGGATTTTAGGGAATAGGATTTTTGGGAAAATGTAGTTAGTTACCGAAATAAAATGAATTTGTACTTATAAAATAAGGGCCCTGGCTTTTAGTTATACATTGCAGTCATTAAAATAAAATGAATAGATCCCTATAACTCTTAAGCTAGGGAGGAGACTAATAGTTTTATGGTGACTTCTATTTAATTTCTCTATAATGTAGATCTCCATTCTACCCGCCCCGGCCCTTATATTTTAAAATTATATCTTAGATTGACATGCTAAGAACAACAGCTTGAATTTGAGGCTTTTTACACTATATTTTTGGTTTGGCCAGTTTTTTTAATATTCAAGGTTGTGGATGAAATTAAATACAAAATCATAATTAAAAGCTCGGTTCTATGTCAGTAATGGTATAGTATAATAATTAAATTGTGATGTTAAAATTTGTGTCACCAAGATTCAAGCCTCTATTAGAGTATATTATTACAAAGTATTTACATGCCACATCTCGTATGAACCCATTCTAAGGCCCTGTAGTCCTGATGTAATTTGGACTAGGGTGTGAACTTGAAACTTAATATTAACTCTATGTGTGTGTGTAAGTGTATGGGTGTGTGTATTCTTAAGTGAATGAACCTTTAATGGTTAATAGTGATGTATGCATATGAAATCTAGTTATGTTTTCATTTAATTTCTATATAGATATATTTGGCCATATTTCATCTAAACTGGACTAACTAAATTGTGAATGTTGCAAGAAACAATGTTTTGTGCGTAGATGACAGGGTTCATAGTGGAGTGGACTCTGCGGATCCATAAATTGAAAATGATTTCTATGCCAACCTTGCCGAAACATTGATTAATCCCGACTCATTCAATCCCTAGTCAGTCTCGTCTGTTGCTTGTGGAGTTAAGGGTCCTAGTTTGAGTCCTGGTAGGTAATTGCTACCTCATGCATATTAGTTCTAAACACTTTTCATTCAAAATGTGTCTTTCCCGTAATACCTATCTAGGATCACATCGTGAGTTTCGGCTTATGGGGTGATAGTCCGTAATAGTGGTAATAAAATTTGTAATGGTGAAATAGATTATATAAATAATTTTGAAGGAAGTATTATAATAATTATAATTATAGATTAATAATTATTAATATTACTGATGTCCATTTTAACACATTGAATATTAAATGATTAAAGAAATAAATTATTATAAATAATAATATCATTATAAGTAATAATATGATTACCTATAATGTGATTTAAATTATTATAAAACCCCAATAATAATAATCGATGATGAAAGAACAAGGTGTTGCATAAAAGAGGAGGGATATAAGAAACTGAGGATAAATAAATAAAACAAAGAAGAAAACGTAGAAGTCAAAATTTGAGAGAGGCGTAGGGTTTCAAAAGAATGCTACGGCCAGAAGGTGAGGAGGGTAGAAATATTTATCATTTTGTCGGCCCTCTTGAATGCGAATTCGACTGTAATAGATCTTGTCCCCTCGGCACTATGCAAACAAGGAAGAGAAGAGAGGCGCAAGATTGGGAAGGACAGGAAGTGGAAATAAAGAGGCATGGGGAGGCATTTTTGGATGAGTCTTTTTCTTAGAGCAGAGGGGTGTTTGGAAAGAACATAAATGGGAGGTTGTCTGGCTGTGGGTGAGCTTCTTGAAGTGAATTTTTCTTGCTTAAGGACACGTTTATCCCTTTTACCCATTCTCTTTGAAAATAAATTTTACATTGTTTGCATGTAGGATTGCCATAAGGGATTGCAAATGTTGGTATTATGGAATAGAATTTTAAATGTAGTATTTGAATGATCTTCCTTCCATAAACTCATAGGTTTCAGCTTGTCTGGCTTGAACAAATTTTAAATAATGTATTTAATCATTTGCGGTTTATATTCTTCCTTAAAAACCTTAACCAGCATAATAGTCTCAACCAAAAACGAGTTGGGGGAAGGTAAATATGTGTACGAAAATTTCTTTTAAATTCATGGCAAATGTTGCAACCTCTATACACGCTTTTCTAGTAGTTCTTTTTCCATTTACTTATGTTGCTTCTTAGAGTTGTGTTTTCTTCTTTTTCACACAGCTACAACAGGGATAAGAGGGGAGGATGATATTCATATATTTATATGTTATTATTTATTCACACTAATAACCTCTATCAAGCGTAGCATCTCATTTCAAAGTTAGTTGTATGGGTGAGTCAAGAAAATGGTACCAATATTTGTTGTTAGTATGCAAAAAAAATAGAGTAAATAGTAGTTTAGTCAATACCAAGAACTGTTTCACAAAATGTCTCAAGGAAAAGAGATTATAAAATGCCATTCTAGATCATAATGAGCTGCCACAGGTTATTTGAAATCTCTAAAAGTATATAGACTAATATCTTGCCTTCTAGGGGTCAAATTCGTGTGTAGAAAGAGGGTAACAACATCTCTCATTTTAGATTCGTAGTTGTAATTTCTATTATTTATTTATTATCCCTTGTAAAAAATCATGGGTAGCATTATATGAAGTGGTTAGTAGCCTGCCAAAGGACTGACTTTTATAAAAAAAAGGTTAGCACTCTATTCTTGGTCCTATTTTACAAGTGGACAGCAAAAATAAAGGGTCAATGTGCAGCCACATCTCTTAGATTTTGGCTCCATGTTTCCTTTGGACTTCTTTACAAATAGGACAGCAATAATAAAAGTTATGTACTCAATTCTATTTGGTTGGGTGTTATGTAGTATGTTATAAGCATAGAAAAGAGATCGTTAATCCCGTTGTCAAGATTATAGATGGTGTGGTTCTTTTCTTGGCTATCTTAGCACATGCAGTACCCTATTTCTAGTTTGTGCCTTGTGCGGTTGTACACCCACTGCCATATGCTTTGGAATTGCTGAAGTGTTCACATAATGAGTGCTGGGAGAAATTGGGACAGCTAGGTTGTAATTAATGATTAAATTCTTTAACATGAATACCAACAAGCTAAAAACATGTCAGTCCCTTGTGATACAAAGAGAATTTAGTTAGATACTTGTGAAGTAAGATTTGGTCAAGTCACGTAGCATATACATAATGAAACGTATATATATCTTTTAGCCATCTAAGAAGGAACCGCTTTTCCAAGCTTATGTACCGGTAGCTAGAAGTATCTATGAAAGGAAAATGGTTATCTACTCCTAAGGTTAAGCTAGACACCATAAGTCATAGGTCAAGACCATAGGTAAGTGAACTATATGGCTTGCCTCATTTATCTAACTCTAGGATGACTTAGTCCACTTACAGAACGAAGCTGGATACAAATGTCGACCTCTATGGAAACACATAACGGTTGGAGTATGGGCTCCACGAGGGCATAGGTAGGAGGACTTCATTACTCCTATAACGTAGTAGTTTTGCTTCTTCCGTGGTGATCACCAATTGTAAACCCAATGACCCATATAAGATAAGCTTATTGATGTTCCAGCTTGACAGTAGTCAGGGAGCGTGCTTTGCGAGTAGAGTGGAACGGTTGTATCTAGAGATAGTAGGTTATCACCCAAGTATACTGGTGAAGAAGGCCATGGACTTTTCAGGCTTAAATGGCTATCGCCATTAGCATGCAAGTTCTAGAGCCAGTGGCATGCGGGTGAAGGATGCCATAATTCACTAATATGTAACTTTAAAGATTAGTGGAAAGTCATTCTAGCAAAGTTGAAATTAAGCAAAGAACTGGTTTGTTTCAAGAGCTAGTTCCTAGTCTTTATTATTCTTTGTGGTTGTTGGGCTAGTTGTGCTAATATAGTAACATGAAGCCTTTTTGGAAGTTAGATACTGTGGGTCAGTAGTTATGTGGTTTCTAAAAGCTTGGCATGAATAATCAACTCTCTCTGTGGATCCCAGAGTCAATTGGTGGGATGGGATAGGGAATTCTTATCTTTAAGGTGGGATTCACCATGCACCCTAAATGTTGGAGGGTGATTGATCTTACGAGGTGAACAACCACTTACTAGTATTCATCTTATTTGAGGTAACACCCATGTGAGTATTGCTCATTGCTTGTATTTCCGTATTTTCATTTCATTGATATTGTTGCTTGATTGATGGGTAATCATTGCAAATTCATATTATGCTTTCTATGATAAGTAGGAAGAGAGTGCTTTGGCTAATGCTGTAACATGTAAACTTGGATTCCAGGGTGCGAGAATGTAAAAGGGCTTATGAGATAAACAGTGGGTGAAGCCACATAAGTGGTTTACACTTTTGAAGAGGAAGGAAATTTGAGAAAAATGACCCCATGGCAAAAAAAATTGGTTTTAGAGGCAACCTGATGTTCACCGAACCATAGTTCGACCGGAACTTGGTCTTTTTAACCCTATTGGGCCCACATTTTTCCCGAAAAAACAAAGGAAATGTGCATATTAGGGGGGGTTCGCATGAACCAGGGTTCGAATGAACCCTGGTTCGCTAGAACCCCTGGGGGTTCGCTAGAACCCCCCTGGTTCTAGCGAACCCCCTTTTTCCCTAATTTTTTAATTTGTACACACAAAAAACCTAAAATTTTACGCTTTCAAGCTCCGGTTGGGGATGAAAATGGGGGAATATTTAGAAACCAAACTTGGAATCGAGTAGCCTTCAGAACGAGTTATCCAATGAATATAATTTTAGTATGTTTGGTTTTATTATCTATCTGTTTTTTAAGTTTTATTAAATATAGGTTTTCATCGAAAACAAAAATCTCTGTTCTGCACAAGTGGAAAAATAGAAGATTATAAAAAAAATAAAATAAATTAAATATGAGTGCACCAGATATTGAAGTCCTTGATCCAACAAAAAAGAGAAGAATTTTGATACATACAAGTAAAAGTTATGCGTTATACGATCGCGCTAGGTCTGAAATTGTCATTTGATTGACTTTAAAACTTGATTAAAGAAAAAATATTTAATAAAAAACTATCTAACCAAGTGGAAGCACTAGATATCGAGTTGGAAATCTAAATTTGAAAGAATTGGAATTTTATCCTTCATGGAAAAAAGTTATCGTTATACGTAGGCGTCACTTTTAAAAAATGCTATTTTTTGAAAAAAAACCAATTTTTGTGGGAGATGGAAAAGTGCAATCTGATTCCAAAAATTGAAAAATATTTTAGAATCTACAGACAAAATGTGTAGAAGACTCTAGTTTACATCATCTTAAAATTCCTTACAGTTTAATCGCTATAGGTGCCCGAATGTGGAGATTGTGTTAAAAAAAAAAAATATCAATGTCCAAGAAATGTAAACCACTATTGTGGGATCACCCGTGATAACTGGAATAGTCTTACCTCCTTGGGTTGGTTGTATGATGAACCTGAATAAATTAATGGAATTCTCCAACTGTTGTTTTGAATTTCTGCATGTTCTCTTATTGTTGTTACATATTCATATCATGTATTAAAAAATCCAACCAGGTGTAAATGCTTAAATTAAAACTCCTTGTGAAGGCCTAATGACCATGAATGCATTTCAATCATCTTCAAACATGTTTTAGTGCAGTCATTGTATGTGGGTGTAGTAAGTTTGTATATAAAAAAAAAATTGGTTATATTTTGGGGTTATTACATTGGTATCAGAGCACCAAGTTTCCAACTCTAGGACCATGGAGCTCACTTTTTTCTCATGTGTTGAATTATTAATTTGATTATGAGCCATGGGTCACAAGAAGAAAGGAAAGAAGGGAGCCTCCAAAACCACATCCCCAACCCAAGACCATAGTGGGTTTTGTAGAACTTGCTATGACATTACCTCACATAGAACCTAACACAATATTTGATTCTGAGAGCCTGGCAATAACCATTAAGCATTTAAAACTACAAAAAGGAAAGGAAGTTGTTGGACCTTCTAAGATTGTGAAACCACCAAAGCCGATCCCACCATCAGTAACCAAGCCCAAACCATCAGCTAAAAGAGATTTTCCTTTCGACTGTGGGTGCAATGCACCAACTCTATCGAAAGAAGTGATTGTTCAATTCAAGCATGTGCACCCCAAACCATCTGCTATTATGGAAAATTATGAGGAAGAGGAACTTCCTGTTGTGTTAGAAACTTATATGTAGTGATGATATAGTATTAATTAACTATCTTCACCTCTATGTAATGGCATCTATAATCCTATCTATGTAATGGAACCTATAATCATCTCTATGAAATGGAATCTATGTAATTAATCTCTATTAATGAAGAACTATCGAAGTAATTACACCTTAACATTGTTAAAATGGGAATTTTAATTGACTCTTGGATGCTTGAAATAATTCAAAATGAAAGAGTTACTTCTAGATTTCTGCATTACGTGAGTTTAAAACAATTTGATGAAGGTTGTAAATAAATGTTGAATTTGTTGTAATTTTCTCGCAATTGAGATATACCTATAAAAAATGAAGAGGACAACTGGGAGAATCTCTAGTCCAAGTTTGGTTGAAATACTTAGAGCCAATAGAGGTGCAACCTCCTCACAACCAACAATACCTGAGGAATTTGCAAGCTGAGTTGAATGCCCTTCGAGCAAAATAGCTTTGCAAGAGCAACAGATCGAAGAACTAATGAGATAGAAGAAGCAAGAAACAAATCATAACACTGGCCTAGGAACCGATGAGGACCAAGATCATGAACATAGTTCCAAGGCTACTACCCATAGCTTCTCATTGGGAGAGCCACAACAAAGGGTGGGAAAGGACCCTTTGATTAGGGAGCTAAAGAAAATGCAAGCTCCCAAGTTTGATGGAACAGGTGGAGGAGATGTTGCAAAACCTTGGTTAATTGGAATGAACAAGTATTTTGGGCTATTAGACTTGACTTCCAACACTAAGGCCCAAATTGCCATCTATCAGCTAGAAGGGGAAGCATCTTTATGGTGGGACCATCTGCTAGAAATTAAAAAATATGAATCACATCAGCTAACTTGGGACAAGTTCATGAAGCGATTCCACAAGGAATACCTTTCAGCTCACCATCGGGATTAGAAATTGGCCGAATTCCATTCACTACACCAAGGAGGGATGACAGTTTTTGAGTATAAAGCTAAGTTCATGGGTTTACTCCATCATGTTCATTACATGAAGGAAGAGGAGGACTGCATAAATGTTTTTATCCTGGGCTTGAATAAGAAATTCATGTATGCAACTAAGATATCACGGCCTAAGAGCCTAAATCAAGGAGTGGAGGTAGCGCTAGTTGCTGAAGAGAAGCAGAAGAGCAAGCAAGAGCGGAAACAAAAGTCTTATTCCTTTTACCACTATGACAACAAAAGGAAGGAATTTAAGAAAACCACACCAGAAAAGAAGGAAAGGGATAAGTCTAAAAGGAATCAAGGCCCCAAAAGAAGTTATGAATTAGTAGAAACCAAGGGTGGTGAAGGGAAACGATAGAGACCATCTAAGCAGGTAGCACAAACTAGCTTTCCCAAGGATAGGGAAGTAAAGAAGAGTGGCCCAATGGGAGGATGTTGGACTTGCAAGGGTGACCACTACAAAAATGAGTGCCCAAGGAATCAGAATAAATCCACCAAGCCTCCAACCAAAATTTATGCAGCTGTGGATAGCCACCAAGCTGACAACCAAGCTTCGCTCATAGAGTTGCAAGGTACTTTTCATGGACAATCCATCTCTATTCTAGAAGACTTAGGGGCAACTAATAAATTTATTTCACCTAAGGTGTTAAAAGAATGTAATATTGGATTTAAAAATGTTAGTCGAAAGGAGATGGAGATAGAGTTTGGGTCTGGTAAGACTCAACAGGTAAATTTTAGCCTAAGAGGAGTAGAAATTTATTTAGGCATCACAAAAACCAAGGTTAATCTATTGGTCACAAAGCTAGGATCTTATGACTTGATCCTAGGAATGGATTGGTTCAGGACACACCAAGCTAAACTGGATTATTATAACAAAACAATTAAATGCTTAAATGACCAAGGAAGACCGATAGTACTCCAAGGAATTCATAGGCCATTAGTTGTGAGAAAGGTTTCAGCTTTGCAAGTTAAGAGAGCTTTAAGGAAGGGAAGCAAACTATATATAGTAAAGATTGAAGAAGGTAGCGAAGACCCAATTCCCAATATTGAGGATCATCCTATTCTTCTAGAATTTCAGGACGTCTTTCCTGAAGAACTACCAGGCTTACCCCCTAAGCAAAAATTTGACTTTTCAATTGATCTAGTTCCAGGGGTAGAGCCTATATCAAGGGCTCCTTATAGAATGAATACTATTGAATTACAGGAGCTAAAAATGCAACTATAGGATCTAATTGAAAAAGGGCTAATACGACCTAGTGTGTCACCTTGGGGAGCCCTGGTGTTCATCAAGAGGAAAGATGGGACTCTAAGATTATGCATTGATTATCGTATGTTGAACAAGGTGACCATCAAAAATAGATATCCCCTTCCTCGAATTGATGATTTATTTGATCAAATGGAGGGAGCCACAACCTTCTCAAAAATAGACCTAAGGTCTGGATACCATCAGCTTCAGATCAAGGAAGAGAATATTCCAAAGACAGCTTTCCGAACTAGGTATGGCCATTATGATTTTTTAGTGGTACCTTTTGGCTTAACAAATGCTCCATCTGCCTTTATGAGGCTCATGAACCATGTATTTCATGACTATCTGGACAAATTTGTGCTGGTATTTTTAGATGATATTCTCATCTACTCCAAGAATCCACAGGAGCATGAGGAGCATCTAAGAATTGCACTATAGAGATTGAGGAAGCATAAATTGTATGGGAAATTGACGAAGTGTTCCTTCTTTCAGCCTAAGATACATTATCTCAGACACATTATCTCAACTGAAGGAATTTCAGTGGATCCAGCCAAAATTCAAGCAATTGTAGACTAGCCTACTCCTAAGAATGTATTAGAGGTAAGGAGCTTTATGGGATTGGTTGGATACTACAAAAGATTTATGGAGAAATTTTCTAAAATAGCTAACCCTGTAACATCCCTTCAACTAAAAGGAAAGAGATTTGAGTGGACTGAAAAGTGTGAAATTGCCTTCCAGCAGTTGATTAAGGAATCTCTTACCACTGCTCCAATCTTGCAAGTACCTAATCCTGAAAAGGAATTTGTAGTATGGACAGATGCCTCATTTGATGGGTTAGGTGGAGTTTTGATGAAAAATGGGCGGGTGATCACTTTTCAATCTTAGAAATTGAAGGATCATTAACTCAAATATCCTACTCATGATCTAGAATTGGTAGCAATTGTGCACGCATTGAAGGTTTGGAGGCATTATTTAGTGGGAAGACCATTTTGTTGGATATTGTGGTTGTGTTGTTGATATGTGGTTTAGATTTTGTGTGAAGTCTAGAGATATTTGTCATTGATGTCAAAGGGGGAGAAGAGTCATGTGAAAAGCTGGTGATTATCTGGGGAGAAGATCATGTGAAAGAGTTAATGAGTCAGAACCTAAGGGGGAGTAAGTGTCAAGAGTTAGTTGTGTTGATGGTGTTTTTCAGATCATGTGTTTCCATCAATTCCAAAAGGGGATATTGTTGGATATTGTGGTCGTGCTACTAATATGTGGTTGTCATTAATGTCAACACTATTAGCATTAATTCATTAGAAGTTGTATATGTCAAAGATATTGAGAAAATTGTAATGAGATAAGTTGCAGGTTGTCAGTGGTGAAGTGAAGTTTAGTATGTCAGTAAGTTTTGTATGTTGATGATCAAAGGTTGTGGACTAGAGGGTTTGTTGTTGAGTGCATCTAGTTTATCCACATCAAGTTTCAAAGATCCGCATGAATATTTGATCAAGTTATGAAGATTTATATTCTAACAATTTTTATGTTGCTTCAGTTGGTTTTACTAATTGAAGATGATGCGATTTCAGTTAGTTCAATTGTTGTGGATGTTTCTCTGGTGATTCATGATGTTTGTGGATGCTTCTAGATCATGCTCTATCTTTGTTGCACATCAGCATTGATCGTTGTGCTTGTGGTTGGTGATTTTCTCTTGCATGTTCATGTTTTTCTTGTTCCTGACCGACATGGTGGTTGTAGCGTGTTGTGGATCTTCGAGGAGCAATTAATTGAAGTGTTTTTTATTGGAGATGTCGATTTGGGTCTTCACTAAGTTGTGACCGACCTTGGTTGATTCACATTATTAATCTCTAGTATTTTTGGGGTCAATAGTTTATATTCATTTTATTATTTTGTTGAAGCCGACTTGTAGGGATGAAATTTCTTGTTACGGATATATATAAGAGCAATTGCTTATTCGAATTGTGTTGTGCTCGAGTGTGCTTCTGTTTGTATATGTGTGAATATTGATCTAATCATTCGAAGGCAAAGCAAAGTGTGAAGAAGAGTGAAGAAGTGTGAAGAAGTGTTCATGCACCTAACCGGAACTATGATTAGGCATTAGCAGATGTTATTCTATCAATTCAAATCCCTATGGATGTAATCTATTTCTTTCTGTAAGACAGTGTATCTTCCTTTGGGTGGTTAGCCCTGTTGTAATTGAGTAGTAAGCTCTAGGCAGTGTGCCTGAATGCAAGTGCATTTCCCATATTTCATTTCTTATACTTTTAACAAGGTATAATCTTATGGATTGACCTCCACTGTGGTTTTTCCCCTAACAGGGTTTCCATGTAAAAAATCATGGTGTTATGTGTGTTTTTGATGTGTTGATGACTTATGCTTTCATGGTTAATAATCAGATCTGAGAATAAGGTTAATAAGTTGAATAAGTTTTTAATTTCTGTGACAACTGATTCACCCCCCCCTTCTCTGTTGCCAACACATTTAAGTTGAATACCGATCATAAAGGGCTCCAGTATTTATTCACACAACCTAACTTAAATGCTAGACAAAGAAGGTGACTAGAATTCTTAAGTAACTATGAGATAGATATTTCATATGATAAGGGTAAGGAGAATCGGGTTGTTGATGCCTTAAGTCGTAGGGCTAGACTCACTACAATCACTCAAGTAAAGTTCAGTATGCCTGAGAGTATTAAACAGATGCAAGAAAAAGACCCCTTTTTTCAACAAACAAGGCTAGAACTACAACAAGGGATTGGTACACTAGAATATCATTTGGGGAATTATGGTATCTTACATTATCAAGAACGAATATATGTACCTAAAGAAGGAGACTTTAGAACAAAAATCCTTGAGGAAAGCCATAATGTACCCTACCAAGCACATCTAGGAGTAACTAAGATGTACGCAAATCTGAAAACTCATTATTTTTGGCTAGGAATGAAAAAGGAAATAGCAAATTTTGTTGCAAAGTTCCTAGAATGCCAGCGGGCTAAGGTTGAACATTTCCATCTAGTAGGGAAATTGTACCCCCATGAGTTTCCTTGGAACAAATGGTTAGTGATTTCAATGGATTTTGTGACAGGATTACCTAAAACTCGGCATCAACATGATAGTATTTTGGTAATAGCTGATAAATTAACCAAATTAGGACACTTCGTGCCCTGCAATGTTAAGGATGATGCTCCAACTTTAGCAAAAATATTCATAAAGGAGGTAGTCAGGTTGCATGGTATGCCAAAAGTGATTATATCTGATAGGGACAAACTATTTACTTCTAAATTTTGGACAGCCCTCATGACCACTCTTGGTACTAAACTCAATTTTAGTATTGCCTACCACCCTGAAATAGATTGTCAAATAGAAAGGGTTAATCAGGTTATGGAGGATATGCTTCGAATGTATGTAATGGATCAACCCAAGAAATGGGGTATTTACCTTTAGTTGAGTCTGCAAACAATAACTCCTACCATTCATCCATTCAAATGGCTCCTTATGAGGTGCTTTACGGCAAGAAGTGCAGAACTCCAATAGGATGGGACAGTTTGGACAACCGTGTTATCATTGGACCTGAGCTACTTCAAGAATATGATAGACAGATAAATATTATTAGGGAGAGGTTGAAGGAAGCTACAGATCGACAAAAGAGTTATGCAGATGCTAAGCAAACACCGAGGGAATTTGCAGTAGGGGATAGAGTGTTTCTTTGTGTCAAACCTCAGAAAATTTCAATAAAATTTTGGAAAGGCTGCCAAAGTATCCCTGCGATATATCGAACCCTTTGAGATACTCGAAAAGATTAGTCATGTGGCTTACAGACTAGCTCTTCCACCATCTCTCTCTCGCATACATAATGTGTTTCATGTGTCACTACTAAAGAAATATGTTGTTGATCCCACCCATTTAATTGATTGGAAGGAACTACACGTAGAAGAGGCTGGAGATATCCACCTCAAACCGCTTGCAATCATAGACAGGCGCAACATACAACTATGCAACAAAACAATACCACAGGTTAAGGTGCTCTAGGACCAGTATGGGGAGCAAGGAGCTACTTGGGAAGATGAAAATGTAATTAGACTAGAATATCCAAACTTATTTTAGCTAAGTCAAGCCGGCTTAATCCTAAGGGGGGGGGAGGATGTCACATCCCGTATGAACCCATTCTAAGGCCCCATAGTCCCAATGTAATTTGGACTAGGGTGGGAACTTGAAACTTAATATTAACTCTATGTGTGTGTGTAAGTGTATGGGTGTGTGTATTCTTAAGTGAATGAACTTTTAATGGTTAATAGTGATGTATGCATATGAAATCTAGTTATGTTTTCATTTAATTTCTGTATAGATATATTTGGCCATATCTCATCTAACCTGGACTAACTAAATTGTGAATGTTGTGAGAAACAATGTTTTGTGCGCAGGTGACAAGGTGCATGGTGGAGTGGACTTTGCGGATCCATAAATTGAAAATGATTTTTATGCCAACCTTGTCGAAACGTTGATTAATCCCGAGACTCGTCCAATCCCTAGTCAGTCTCGTCTGTTGCTTGTGGAGTTAAGGGTCCTAGTTTGAGTCCTGCTAGGTAACTACTACCTTGTGCATATTAGTTCTAAACACTTTTCATTCAACATGTCTTTCCCGTAATACCTATCTAGGATCACATTGTGAGTTTCAGCTTATGGGGTGATAGTTCATAATAGTGGTAATAAAATTTGTAATGGTGAAATAGATTATATAAATAATTTTGGAGGAAGTATTATAACAATTATAATTATAGATTAATAATTATAATTATTATTGATGTCCATTTTAACACATTGAATATTAAATGATTAAAGAAATGAATTATTATAAATAATATTATCATTATAAGTAATACTATGATTACCTATAATGTGATTTAAATTATTATAAAACCCCAATAATAATAATTGATGATGAAAGAACAAGGTGTTGCATAAAAGAGGAGGGATATAAGAAACTTAGGAAAAATAAATAAAACAAAGAAGAAAACGCAGAAGTCAAAATTTGAGAGAGAGGCGTAGGGTTTCGAAGGAATGCTACAGCCAAAAGGTGAGGAGGGTAGAAATATTTATCATCTTGTCAGCCCTCTTGAATGTGAATTTGGCCCTCTTGAATGCGAATTCGACTGTAATAGATCTTGTCCCCTCGGTGTGCTCTGCAAACAAAGAAGAGAAGAGACGAGCAAGACTAGGAAGGACGGGAAATGGAAATAAAGAGGCATGGGGAGGCATTTTTGGATGAGTCTTTTTCTTAGAGCAGAGGGGCATTTGTAAAGAGTAGAACTGGGAGGTCGTTTGGCTATGGATGAGCTGCTTAAAGTGATTTTTTCTTGCTTAAGGACACGTTTATCCCTTTTACCCATTGTCTTTGAAAATAAATTTTACATTGTTTGCTGGTAGGACTACCATAGGGGATTACAAATGCTGGTATTATGGAATAGAATTTTAAATGTAGTATTTGAATGATCTTCCTTCCACAAACTCATAGGTTTCAGCTTGTCTAGCTTGAACAAATTTTAAATAATGTATTTAATCATTTGTGGTTTATATTCTTCCTTAAAAACCTTAACCAGCGTAGTAGTCTCAACCAAAAATGAGTTGGAGGAAGGTAAATATGTGTAGGGAAATTTCTTTTAAATCCATGGCAACTGTTGCAACCTCTATAGATGCTTTTCTAGCAGTTTCTTTTCTCATTTACTTCTACTGCTTCTTAGAGTTGTGTTTTCTTCTTTTTCACACAGCTGCAACAGGGATAAGAGGGGAGGATGATATTCATATATTATATGTTATTATTTATTCACACTAATAACCTCTATCAAGCTTAGCATTTCATTTCAAAGTTAGTTGTATGGGTGAGTAGAGAAAATGGTACCAATATTTCCTCTTAGTATGCAAAAAGAATAAAGTAAATAGTAGCTTAGTCAATACCAAGAACTGTTTGACAAAATTTCTCAAGGAAAAGAGATTATAAAATGCCATTCTAGATCATAATGAGCTGCCACATGTTATTTGAAATTTCTAAAAGTATATAAACTAATCTCTTGCCTTCTAGGGGTCAAATTCGTGTGTAGAAAGAGGGTAATGGCATCTCTCATTTTAGATTCGTAGTTGTAATTTCTATTATTTATTTATTATCCCTTGTAAAAAATCATGGGTAGCATTATATGAAGTGGTTAGTAGCCTGCCAAAGGACTAAATTTTATAAACAAAGGTTAGCACTCTATTCTTGGTCCTATTTTACAAGTGGACAGCAATAATAAAGGGTCAATGTGCAGCCACATCTCTTAGATTTTGGCTCCATGTTTCCTTTGGACTTCTTTACAAATAGGACAGCAGTAATAAAAGTTATGTACTCAACTATTTCTACTTGGTTAGGTGTTATGTAGTATGTTATAAGCATAGAAAAGAGATATTTAATCCTGTTGTCAAGATTATAGATAGTGTGGTTCTTTTCTTAGCTATCTTAGCACATGCAATACCCTATTTCTAGTTTGTGCCTTGTGCGGTTGTACACCCACTATCATGTGCTTTGGAATTGCTTGAATGTTCACATAATGAGTGCTAGCAGAAATTGGGATAGCTAGGTTGCAATTAATGATTAAATTATTTAACATGAATACCAACAAGCTAAAAAACATGTCAATCCCTTGTGATGCAAAGAGAATTCAATTAGATACTTGTGAAGTAAGAGTTGGTCAAGTCACGTAACATATACATAATGAAACGTATATATATCTTTTAGCCATCTAAGAAGGAACCCCTTTTCCAAGCTTATGTACTGATAGCAAGAAGTATCTATGAAAGGAAAATGGTTATCTACTCCTAAGGTTAAGCTAGACACCATAATCATAGGTCAAGACCATAGGTAAGTGAATTATATGGCTTGCCTCATTTATCTAACTCTAAGATGACTTAGTCCACTTATAGAACCAAGCTGGATACAGATGCTGACCTCTATGGAAACACATAACGGTTAGAGTATGGGCTCTACGAGAGCATAGGTAGGAGGACTTCATTACTCCTATAACGTAGTAGTTTTGCTTCTTCTGTGGTGATCACCAATTGTAAACCCTATGACCCGTATAAGATAAGCTTATCGATGTTCCAGCTTGACAGTAGTCAAGGAGCATGCTCTACGAGTAGAGTGGAATGGTTGTATCTAGAGATAGTAGGCTATCACCCAGGTATACCGGTGAAGAAAGCCAGGGACTTCTCATGCTTGAATGGCTATTGGCAACTTAGCATGCAGGTTCTAGAGCCAGTGGCATGCGGGTGAAGGATGCCATAATTCGCTAATATGTAACTTTAAATATTAGTGGAAAGACATTCTAGCGAAGTTGAAATTAAGCAAAGAACCAATTTGTTTCAAGAGCTAGTTCTTAGTCTTTATTATTCTTTGTGGTTGTTGGGCTAGTTGTGCTAATATAGGAACAGGAAGCCTTTTTGGAAGTTAGATACTATGGGTCAGTAGTTATGTGGTTTCTAAAAGTTTGGCATGAATAATCAACTCTCTCATGGATCCCAGAGTCCATTGGTGGGATGGGATAGGGAGTTCTTATCCTTAAGGTGGGTTTCACCATGCACCCTAGATGTTGGAGGGTGACTGATCTTATGAGGTGAACTACCACTTACTAGTAGCCATCTTATTTGAGGTAACACCCATATGAGTATTGCTCATTGCTTGTATTTCCGTATTTTCATTTCATTGATATTGTTGCTTGATTGATGGGTAATCATTGCAAATTTAGATTATGCTTTCTATGATAAGTAGGAAGAGAGTACTTTGGCTAATGCTTTAACATGTAAACTTGGATTCCAGGGTGCAAGAATGTAAAAGGGCTTATGAGATACAACAGGTGGATAACTAGAATAGTCTTACCTCCTTGGGTTGGTTGTATGATGAACCTGAATAAATTAATGGAATTCTCCAACTGTTGTTTTGAATTTCCGCATGTTCTCTTATTGTTGTTACATATTCATATCATTTATTAATGTGCAAAATATCAACCAGATTGTAAATGCTTAACTTAAAACTCCTTGTCAAGGCCTAATGACCATGAATGTATTTCAATCATCTTCAACCCTGTTTTAGTGTAGTCATTGTATGTGGGTTGTAAAAAGTTTTGTTATATAAAAAAAGAAATTGGTTGCATATTTTGGGGTTATTACATTACATTAGTAATTAGATCCTCCTTCTATGACCCCTTCAAAAAATATTTGTCCCCAATTAAAAAAAAAGAGCTCAGCTCTATAGAGTCATTCAGCCAAAAAACCACTTCCCTTACAAGTCGACCCCCAAAAAATATTTAAATCTCTGGCCATAAAAACAAAATAATTGTTGATCAATAGTTAACATTTATATTCCAATGAACACCCATGTCCAACAATTTCTCAAATATAATTGGACCTGCTCACAAATTAGCAAAAGATTTTTTTTTTAAATTACCAAATTAACAAGAACTTTTGATGTATTAGGTTTTATTGATTATAATAGTCTTCTCTATTTGTTAAGACCAACTAATTTTTCTTAGAACTTTTTTTATAATATATATCAAGGAATGTTCTGAGATTTAGTAATTATCCTAAAACTTTTCTAGCAACCATTGGAGTGAAGTACATACAATGGGGATAATAAGTCCTAGTTATAGTGCTCTTAGTGATGACGAATAAGAACTATTTGTCTACAATGCTTACTTCTTCATTGAGAAGGAAATGCATGTTCACTGTTTCGTGGAAATCCTTATACAAATGGTGGAAACTGTTGTATCTAATCTTTCAATGAAGTTACCGAGAAAGATTGACAACAGAGGAGTAATTGATACACATTACTGTTTGGAAGATAAGAGACAAACCATTGCTGAAAAAGAACGAAGACGGTTTCTGACTTTGGGGGTTGTCCAATTAAGCATTATATCCAGCATCAATTGATTTTTCCTTCTACTCAATGGAAGCAATCCACAAAGACTTCAAAATGATGTACAGACCTGTCTTCATTTGCACAAGTTGCACATTTAAGGCATGTTAGAAACATACTAGCCCATGCTTCCTCCAAGCGTATACAGTATTAGATATAGATATAGCAAATTGATCAGCTCAATTTAACAATCATAGAAAAATACAAAAGTTCAAGTATTTATATATCTAAGGGTACAAAACATAACATTAATATTTGTGTCTCTAGTGATTTAAAATGTGTATATTATACACATATATAGAAATAAGTGTGCCATTCCAAGGTAAGCTCACACCATCTAGTAGCTGTGATGCGGAGATGGACGAAACTAAATGAATCATACTTGTGACTGAATTGAGGTTGAGGATAAAATGCATGTGATGCTTCATTGTCTGAAGATTCAGTAGTAACAAATTACTCTATGTTTTTTGATTGGTCGATAAGACTTAACAAGGGGCCTTTTTACCTTCTAAATGAGATAAAAGAGCGCTCCTCATTCATAGCCGAGAGTGCAGAAACAGGCCAATAGAAGCCAAACCTTTGTTAGACCACCACCTCTCCTAGAAACATTGGTGCCTCTTTGCAGCACCTAGCTTGACCACCGTCTCTCCCATAGATGTAACAAAAACCATTTTTAGCTATTGGATCTTCACAAAAGCGTGAGGCACTAAAAAACCAAGACAATCATAATATGAAAAACAAAGGGCATGTCCTCAAATACAAGACACAGAACGAATAACAAAATTGTGCAATAATCTAGAGGCAAGACACCAAAGATGGAGTTGCAAGAACCCTGAACAAAGTGAACCTGGAGAAAATTCCCTGTTAGATGCATACAAATCCAAATATATGCTTTCAAAAGAAACAATTCACAAGTAGCATGTGATCAACCCACATCATTCTGAAGATTGACCAAGTTGGGAGAATGTTGGCAAAGGTTATTGATTCTAGGTTTAAATGTGCCAATTGAATTGGCTTAAGAATCTCCAAAGTTTTGTTGAGTGTTCATCCTCCAATCAATGTATTCCATGAGACCTAGATCAAATTGAGGCATTTTGACTAACAATTCCCATACCATCCACACTAGTCCACATTTTCCATACATATCTAACAACGCATTCACAATTACAATATTTCACATAAGAAATTGTTTCTATTGTTTATTGATTGACCTCCATACCCAGATCCAAAGCTCTCATTTTGGCTCATGCAGGCCTGATGCTAGTAAAGGTTGCTGAATTTGGCTTTACACCTACCAATTGCATTTGCTTAAAAAGTTGTGAAGCCTTCTCAATAAGTCCATTTTGCATTTATCCAATGATGGTTGCAATCCATGGAACCACAATTTGCTATGGCATTTTGTCAAACACCTCGTGCACTTTATCTATGATTCCAAATTTTGCATAGTGTGTTGATATGGTTGATGCTGGACAGGCCAAATCGGAACTACGAAACTCTGTTTTGAATTTTTTGGAGATATGCATTCAGATTCAAGCGAGTTGTTACTTGCTAAATGCGACATGGACAATACAGCTTACGTTGAAGAGCCTGGAGCCATATCAGGCATGCTACTTTCTTCTAAGGGGATCCCAAAGGTTAGAAAATGTGTAAATGCACTTTATATCTGCGGTGAGAATATACGACATATCATTTGTGTAGGCCATTAGAAAAGCCTGCAAATTCTTATACCAAGATGCTTCGACAACTGAAGTTTCAGTCTCAGGGTCGTCTCTATTGCAAAAAGTCTTGATGGGTGTTCAGAAAATTTTAACAGATGTCGACCTTGCATATTTTTATTCCTAGAATACCTGAGGTTGAGGCTTTTGAGATATATTTTCATCTGTTTTAGAAGAGAGTGTACTGAGATCCTTGAATCTTTCTCATAAAGGACGTCAAGGCTTTTGGATCACTCTTGAAATCTCAGAAAGCCCTAGAAGAAATGTGTTTCATGAATAACAATATCTTGGAGACGCTGGGGGCCCCGGTTGTGAGTTTCTTCCATCTGTATACAGCATGTATGAGCACAGTAGCTGTTAAAGTACGTGTGTTGCAAAATTTATCCACTTCCCAACACAAAACTTGCTGGGGAATTGATTACATGAGAACACTAGTTCCACTTCATAGGCAGGGGCTAAACATTTGACCTGTATAGTACCTTACAACTAATTGTGCCTCTTTTGCTAGTCATTGTCTATGCAGCCATCAGACTACACATTTGATCATGTTTTTTAATTTATTAAAAATAAAAATTCAATACATTTTGTATTTTGCTATGCACTAGGTAACACTAGGTAAAAGCATACAAAAGCTCAATTATAATCTACGGTTAGTTTTCCCCCTGTATTTTGAAAAATGCATCCTCATTAAAGTCTAGTCATTTTAACACACGATGATAATGCAAACCTGCGATGATAATAATGCAGAGTATATCCAAGTTCCAATCCGTTTTGTTATTATATCCAATTCTAAGATATACTGGAAATGTTCTCGTGAATAAATTGTAGGAACTACTAGCATATATTTATTATTTATTAATAATATATATAAGAAATGCTGAGATATATCCTTCTCTAAATGTCTATTGTACTTTTATATAAGTAGAATTGATTAAAAATAGCCATAAGAAATTCAATAGATTTAATATATTAATATAAAAAGAAGTGGTTATATTAATATAAAAGGAAGTGGCCAAGAAAAAAAATAATAGTGATCATATATTATATATTAAGTGTGAAGGTAGTTGATACATTTTTTATAATAAATTTATATTATCTTTAGCATTCCTTTTATCTAGTATTAATATCTTAATTATATTCATTAAAAAAAAAAACTAAAGAATTATTTTATTTTATTTATGAATATGTAATATTATTATTTTTTAAAATTGATTTGTAGATATTAATACATATTTTAAAATTTTGATGTTGTATATTTAAAAATAAATTCCATACTTTATTTTTGAAGTTGTTTAAAAACAAAACAAAGATAAATAAAATAATTCCTACTCTTCCAATAAAAATAAAATTATTAAAAGTAAAATAGTTTATAAGGACCTCCCTATGGAAACTACCTAAGATTTAATCATTGTGGCTATTAAATTTAATATCACATCTTCACCTCACATATTCATTAAATTTAACAGCCACTACTTTGAACAACCAAGCCACCCTATTGCAGACCGACAACTTACATACAATCAACAACAACCAATGGTGCGAGCTCGATTTATACGTTAATATATTCGATTTATATAGCAAATTAAACCTAGTATTTGTGATCGTTTAAGTAATCCTCATCCCATCTATATGGGTAATCATTCCTTCTCTACATAAAATCCCATTCAGCTTTACAATTTTTTATGGGAGGCAAATGGCCATGTAAGGTTGGAGAGAGATCAATTTTGAGTGGCGACAAAGTTGACAAGATTTAGCCATGCCAAAGGTTTGGAGGTTAAATTTTAGAGGCGACAAAGTTGACAAGATTTCAAGCATCTGCAGTAGGTTTTAATTTATCTTTTATAAACTCTTCTTTTACAAACTAAATTTATATTGTAGGTCTTAATTTCGTTGGAATATTTGTGTTACTGGTCAAGTCCCGAGTGGTAATGAATTCAACACGACTTGATCATTTGTGTCGGTGGTCAATCTCTTTCATTGTTGAAAGAGATTCAACGGGATTTGACCAGTCGTCAAGACTTACGCGTGAAATCTTGCCAACTTTGTCACCACTAAAATTTGAGCTCTCCAAGAAATCATGAAGTAGAATGTCGAGCTTCCACTCCACCATTGAGTCGTAGTCCGCCTTGAATATCTCGGGTAATGAAG
>VDFB02052332.1:0-24915 GCA_007258455.2 Sequoia sempervirens
CTATCCCAACTGATTGGAGTTTGAAAAGTATGTTCATACAAAGCCTAAAATGATGTCATGTCAAGGGATCTATTATACTCATTATTATAAGAAAACTCTATAAGGTACAATTATTCCTCCCACTTTGACTATTGGTTCATATCATATATGTGAATCATATCATCAAGCCCCTAATTCAATATCTAAGCCTAGAACCATCTATATTTGGGTGATAGGTCAAGCTAAAGTTGATCCAAGAACCCAACACATGTTGCAAGGAAGTCCACAACAAAGATGTTAAAATAGGATCACGATATGAGATGATCATGCAAGACACTCCATGTAGGTGAACTACATCCTTCATTAAGACACATGTCACTAATGTAACATTAAGGATGTATTCACTTACAAATTGCATGCCAACCTCTAATTCCTACAATATTTATTCCTTGTAGAAAGTAAAACCATGTATCAAATTTGCAACACTTATAAATTGCATACAAATTTTCTCCTTTTTGCATCTAGCCTTAGTAGACCATACAAAACTTTAAAGTTTTTATATAACTTTACAACTTTTTCTATTTCATCCCAAGTTTTAATTTTTAATAGCTAGCTTTGGAAAAAAAATCATTATTTCTTGCATCCACATGTCCTTTCTCCATTGCTCTATTGTTCTACCATACATATGCTTTAGATAAATTTTCCCTTCCCTATACATTTATATTGGAAACCAATTTATGATCTCCACCAATTTCACCTTGCTAAATTTATATCCTTCTATGCAATATACAAATTCCAATTGTTAGTCTAGGCTTTCATGAAATTGACATATTTTATCATCTTGTATGTTTGTCAAAAATACCTTGGGCCAAGTTCTTGAGAATGGATAAGATTTTCATTGGAAAAATAAGAAGTCCCAAATAACTCATTATCTATAGAAACTAAATGTCTAATTCAACATACAAGGATGAATCTACACATGCAAAAGAAATGATGAATCATGTAAGGGAAAAAAATAGTTCTCATAAAATATAATTTTAACCTCTAATTACAATATCCATTTCATTAAACATTATATATACATCACATCTATACAAATTACATATTCATTTCCATAAGAAATATAAACCATTCTTTCTAGTCATGCTTTTAGGAATTAACCAAACTTTAAAACTTCACTTCAAAATAATGTGCACATTCAAATCCAAAAGTGAGAAATACCAAAATAAATGATGAACTCATGAAATTTATGTGGGTGGATATAAATCTAATGCATAAATGTATTTTGCCATAATTACAAACTTACTTACAAGGACTACAACATCCCCGATTATACATTTTTATCAAAAGATACAAAGTGACATTTTGATACATTTTCAAGGTAATGAAATCCTTGGATGCTCTCCAATATTATTGAAATAATTTTTGGTCCAATGGTTATTCAACACCATCCAACCATATGGAACCCTTAGGTCCACCCCTCTATAATAGGAGGCAATAGACTAGGTAATCATTCAACACACACACACCAAACACAATGGGCATGCCACATGACCATCTCAATAAAAGTAACACAACAATATTACATGTCATACAAGGATTCCAATACATAATATTGAGAAAGGATAAACCAATCAATTCATACATAATTATAATCACAAGAACTCATCAGATTCATAATATAACATAAAAGATCTAGTATCATAGGTGCATGATAGAGTGTCATCACAAGGTTCTCAAAACCATTATAGGTTTATGAGCATGACTCAATCCAATAAGATTCCTCATAAACATTTACATCAATCTCAAGGATTAGACTAATGTCCTTCATGGTCATACAATGTATCCACACGGGCATATTAAAGTGAACTAGGAGGTTAATCTTGTTAGTTTTTAAATGTGAAACCCCATTTATATTTTTTAATATTTTATCTTTACCTCTCACTTTCCATATCATTGTTTGAATTAGAAATAGATGGAAGTGAGAGTCCACTCCATCTAGACCTAGATTCCTCACGTATAAAGGTCATATAGAAAAAAAGGCTTGAAATGGGCATGAAATGGAATATGAGGTCCAATCATAGCACATATATGGATATAATTTTCCCATTCCATTTTCATGAAATAATATCAATCCTACAAAATACAACTTAAAAACAAGTTTGCAATTAAGATTTTTATTTTTGATAAACACACATATTTGAAATATTTTATATTTTAATGGTCAAAAGTTTAAAAACCACCAAATTTCAAAAAAAAAAAATTCAGAATACCCTCTTGAAGTTGAGGGAATAAAAAATAATATTTTCCAATCACCTAATTTTTTTGAATTTCATTAACCATAATTTTGACATAAAATTAATTTTTAAAAAATTGAGATTATAAAATTGTTTAGTGCATATTTTGACAATCCCATACTCAAAAAATCCTATAAAAATAAATCCATATTCATCCACATAAGTTAGGCATGGCCAAAGTGTAAGAATTAAATCACAAAGAATAACAAAAAAAAAACTTACCTCTAATTCAAGATAGTATATATGGAGTTGATTTTCTTGATCATGTTCCACCAAAAAAAACAACATTCACTAGCAATCCTTCCCTTCCAATTCTCAAATCTAAGAACAATCCAAAACCCAAACCCTTTCAAAGCAATTTATAAGGTTCAAACAAGAGAAGAAGAAAACCAAGCTCAACTTCAATTGTCAACAAAATAACTCCCTTTTCTCTTTTCTACAAAATCTCTTTATTCAAAAATCCCTTCCCCCATTTAACACTCAAATCCACTTTAAAAAAGATTTTATAGAAAAAATGCACTTTTAAGAAATTTTGGAGGATAGACTAATTTAATTCCATTAGAATATATATATATTTTTAAGTGCAACATCTCCTTTTAACATTGTATATCTACTTTAATCCTTTTGGTAGTATGTATGTATGTACATTGCTTTATATCTATATATATATTTATGTATATATAAATATACATACATACATATAAGCATGGATAAATGTTATAATTTTTGAAATAGCATAAATTAAATTTCACTCTTATGATTCTCAACACATTATGAGGTATTAGTAAAATACAAACTTTATCTAGTACCAACATAAAGTCACTTTAAAAGCACTCATTAGCATTATAGAAAATATTTCCATACAATTAATCACAAGAGTCAAATAACCTATGTAAAACATACAAACATATTTTATGAGTTATCACAAGACTCAAGAATCTAGATTTTACTAATTTAGATCTAGGCTCACCGGGCCACACAAGAATCATCTTATAACTTAGGATCAAATGAGATGGGAATAAAAACAAAGCATTTTACCCAAGGTGATTGTCTCCAATTAATCATCAAGGAAACATGCGCCTACAAAATCAATTAAAAAATAAAGAATATTTGTACAACATAAGACAACTAAAGCATAGTATATAATGATCAATAAGATACTGTCCAAAATATGATATAAATATATGAATCTAACAAAAAACTATGTAATGCTAGCATGATTTAGATATTAAGATACATAATAAATAATTCAAATGCTTAACATGATGATATAATCTTAGCCATATATAATAGCAAAAAATAGTGAAGCTAAAAATATTGTAGAGCTCAAACATATGAAAATGCACATGAATCCAAAGTACATGATCCATACGCCTTGATGGAAATAAAAAATACATCAACAAGTATTATATCAATACCAAAACTTAAAACTCAACAATGAATGATGTGTATATACTCATCGCCTTAGATACCCTTCACCTAAAAATATGCTTACTCTTTGAAGCCTACAAAAAGGTGAGGGTAAAGGACACACAACTACATAGCATCCTCACAATTAGCTATTGAATCATCCTAGTGATCCCTCTAGACCCTTGCATGGTCTATATTTCATCCTTGAAGGCTCAAACTTTAGTGGTAGAAGATATTGATAGGCTCCAAAGAAACCTTCTTTCCCTCAACCTACAAGGAACCATAATCAGGAACATGTATCACATTCTAAAAAAAGTATCTCAAAATAAAAACATATGAAGATGTTGTGTGGATGTGTGCAAAAGAGACTAGGTGGTGTGACAAGGCAAGTTAGGATACATCATGTAAAATCATCTTTAGGATTTTAAATAGATTAACAAAGTATGGTGCAATATTAGAACATTTTCCATAATATATTAGGGTATTGCATGGTCACACTCTCATAAACGCATAATCAATGATTGAGAATATCAGTCCAATCTCTCTGTATTAGCACACTTCTTATGTCTATCCTAAATAGTTAAAAATTGTTCTTGAATTTAATTACATGTTTCTCTATATCCTAAAACATCTCAAGACCAAGGGAAAATCAATCTTCAATTTTATTCCAAGTCAATGAGGTTTGAAAAGTATGGTTATACAAAGCCTAAAATAGTGTCATGCCAAGGGATCTATGGTAACCATTGTTATTAGTAAATTCTACAAGGTACAAATATTCCTCCCACTTATATTCATATTCCATAGCATACATGCAAAGAATATCCCCAAGAAATTGATTCACCCTCTTATTCCAACCATCTGTGTCCTTCCACTTCCTTGCATGACCCTAGGGGAGGTTGCAATTTACTACACAAAAGAACTAATTTTTTTTTTTTAAATAAGAACAATTAACATGCAAGATCACTAACCAATTGCCAACAACCCCTAAGGTTACGAGACTAAGTTACTTAAACCCAAACAAGAAACATGAATTGAAACCAATAACATTTAATTATAGCCAAATTAAAATACACACATACATTCCATGCACATGATAAAATTACCTCTCGAAGCATGTGGAGATACATGTTTCCAATAATACTCAATAATGTATATCTGATTACAACTCTCATTCCCCAAATGAGGTAAATCCAATAAGAATGGTTACAAATTACATCTTCCACCTCGATACAAATGAGGGGTAATAAAATTACAATAATAACTGAAATGAATAAAGCAAGAAAGGTCAGGAGGGATCCCTTGAGCTCTCAATTTAAAATCTCATCCACATGAATTAAAAGAGACCAATGGATTAAAGGTGTGCATGTTCCACCTTAACTCATCCTTGTGATGCACAGGCTCACTGCCCCCATGCTGGGAGATAGTAACAAGGGAATCCTATATGCAAACCATCAACCCTAGACAGGGGCCAACTCACTGTGACACAATGTCACCATTACAACCATAAAGGATAACCTGAGTCAACTCTAACATGTGACATAGAGTCACAGCTTCTGGAAATAAAAAGCAGTTGGGTGATAAGAGACCATACAAAACCAAATGCCAAAATTTGTGTGTGGTAGAAGGTGTCATCTGTAGCTCACATGGGATATCCTCTGGGAATCTTCATGAGCTCGACCCCCACTGGGTTCCTAGTGGCCTCAAGTAGACACCCATACTTTCACTCTACATCTTGAATCAAAATGCCTCTCATACAAATAAAGATAGATGACAGCCTTGCCACTCAGACCTTCCCTCATCCCAAACTGTACCTAGTACTTTGTGTGTGTGTATGCATGGAGTGAGACTAAAATTATCTTAATTAATGTGAGAAATACTACCTAACTTCTATGTATATTGTTTTAGTTATCACTTGATTAAACCACCTTTGAAGGTTTCCCAGTTTACCTCTTTGGGCTCTAGCCCCTAACAGAAGCCACTCTTCTACTTGACAAAATACCAAACAAAACCAATCACCAAGGGAATCCAGTGCATGTGGAGGTAAAAATCCATTCCAACTCTGGGAACACCTTAATGAGAAACTCATTCCAAACCTACAAGGAGGCAACAAAGCACCTAATCCACTCTAGCCTTCCAAAGGGTGGCTGGTCCTACCACTCCTAATCCAAAGGAGGCTGGAAAATAATCCCGTTAAAATTTGGCTGGGTAAAACAACATGATACATCTATATGCACTACCCAAGATAAAACCAAGGTTGACTAATATTTTACGACAACCCACGAAATTAAAAGAAAACCCAATTTGGAAGACTTACATAACAAATAACTCCATTTCCCAACAACACGAAAGAGGGAGATTACATAAAGAAGGGGAAATTTGACAATTTAATCACCTACTTTAGGATTTCCTAAATCCAAGCCAAACAATGACATATTGCATATAATCAAATACGAATAATTAAAATTGTTTGCAACTAATCAAAAGTAATTAAAATTACAATTGCATTATTGAGGAATTTAAAACTAATAATTTATCTCCCTATTTTCCAATTACCCATAATAATCAAAATCAACTTTTCAAGTAAAGTCATTTTTATTTTTCTTAATGATTATAGAATAATCATTTAAAATTCCCTATATTTAAATATTAAAAAAAAAAACATTTAAATATATGCCTATAAAATAAAATATTATTTTATATTCCAGCCAATGGAATTAATTCATGTAATATTTCATTTAAAATTTATAGTATGTATAATGTATCTATAAATATTATATTGTGTATGTATATATATATATATAATGTGTATGTAAATATGTACTTATGTAATATAAAACAATGTAATAATTAAAAAAGAAATTTTAGGAGATTTAAAAAAGCAAGCCTGTGTGGCCCCACTGAGACCCCCATAGGAAAGGATCTGCAATACAAGTTGCCTGTAGCCTCCCCTATGGAGTTAGTATACCCTATGGTATTTCCATGTTGTGGGGGCGTTGCCACAACAATGCCCCTCCATGGGGGTGGTGTGTGTCAGGCTATGGTTCTGAAGGCCTCTCCCAAAAAAGCACAATAAAATTTTTTATTTTTATAATTTATTTATAAAACAAAATAAAATACCTTCCCACATTTCATTTACGGAAAGGAAATTTCTGTGTATAGGAGTACAAAACAACATTCCCAAAATCTTTTCAAAATATATTTATGTATATGTTTGTAAATATATATATATATATACAAATATATGTATATAAATATATACCTAAAATTCTATTCTGGTCAAATTGGTACAGCTTCTCAACAAAGGTACACTACAACGATAAAGGTGAATTTATCAACATTTCTTGTGGTTAAATTTCCAATTTGATGTGAACTATTTCAAATCCAAAATGGGGTTTTCAAAATTTCATTTTGCTTCTTTTCATTTTCTATTGTTGAGAGAATGGAGTTACGTTTACAAGCTTTGTTTTCAACAACAATCTAGAATTATTTTCAAGATTCAAACAAGGTTTTCAAAAGATTTCCAAATAGGTGATACAGAGGAGAGTTTGAAGAAGATAGTTGAGCTTCTCCGCAAGAAGATTTTTCAAAGCTTTTTCCAAATCCTCACCCAAAATCCAAATTGCATCCACAAATCATGAAGAACTCTATTTCTTTTTTTCTCATAGCCCAAATTTTTAGAATGAAAAGCCTTCTCTATTTTTCCCCCAAATTTGGTCAAATACCCTAAAATATCCCATCCACCATAGTTATTGCAAATTTGGAGATATTTGATTTTAAAAAAAAAAAATTTAAAATCCAATATTTCTTTCAACATGACTTTATTTCATTATTTCATTTTTCTAAATTTCTATTTCAAAGAATTTAAATGCTTTTAAACATTTTCATTTCCAAAAGAATTTCATACATTTAAAAATTTCTTTTCACAAAAAGAATTTAAAACTTTTAAATTTTTTTCTTTTCAAAAAGAATCTAACACTTTTAATTCCAAGATGGATAACTTAATTCAATTACTCACAATTAATTTAATTAATCAATAAAATAAATATAGTCCAAGATTATATTATTTTATTAATTAAATTAAATTAATTAATAAAATAACTAACATTTCTAACATTACAACCAGATATATTTAATCATCAATTTAACTACACAAGCCATTTATTTACCTTTATAATTTGAAATTAAATAAAAACCAAGGTGAAATGGACAACATTAAAACAACTAAACCCGATTACAACCCGACGACACACTATGACCAGGGTGATGACTTGGCATGGAAAACCTAGCTACTATCTCTCAATCGATTACTGTTGGTCAATGGACACGCTCAAACCTGTGAAATCAGGTGGAGTCGATGTCCTGTACCTGTCAACCTGTGAACAAAGAGTATATCGAACATGCATATATATGATATAATAAAACACACCGTGAAGAGGAAATCTCAGAATCGTAGGGCGCTCGCAAGCGAGTGATACAATCCCATCCCCTTCACCAATACAGACTTTCTAACTGACGAGTCTAACATCAATAATATACTCAAAAGCATAAAGCATCATTAATTAAATATCTGCTAAGCTAATTCAAAATAGGCCATAATGATAACATCAGAGTAAAATTCCATCACATCAAAATATAACATATGCATCACTTAACAGTTTGTGATCAAATAGAACCAAGTACCATAGTCAAAGTACTAGCATAACAAAGCATAACAAGAAAACACTGTATGATCAAAAGGGAGGCCAAAATGGAGGGTGCTTCTACATCTATCTTTGGGAAATAGGTCAAGTTAAATCTGATTTGAGTTCCCATCACATGCTATAAGGAAGTCCAAAATAAAGATGTGAACACATGATCATGATATGAGATGATCATACAAGGAACTCCATGTAGGTGATGACATCCTGTATAAGGAAATATTTCACTAATGTAGCATTATAAGAGGTCTTCATGAGAAAAAAATGGGAAACCTTGGTCAAATTTCCCACCATCACCATGGCATCATGATGATGAGTATATATAGGAAAATAAACAATTAAGTCTACTAAAATCATGTCCCACTTCCACTCTGAAATATTATGTGGCTACAAAAGTCCTATAAGATACTAGTTTTATCTAGGACTCAAGGTATCTACCAATATATAGTGATATTGCACCTCATCCCCACCTTTTAAACACCTATTACAAATCAAAAAAATATTATTCACACCTAGATGTATTGCATAAGGTTCATGATGAACATTAGACATCCAAATAGTGTGAATACCACCAGAAATTGAGACATACTATGACTAATATGTTACAAAAAAACATCTAACTTGAGAGAGATGCTCGATGTCCCTTTGTGACTTAATATCTACCTAATCCTACAGATATTATGGATCCTTTGGAGTTTATTCAAGGATGTGATCTCAAATCCAAAAATAAGATCTCATGTCACCTATTTCTCAAGGCATATATGACAAGATTATTATTTTTTTGACATAATGAACATAAAATTTAAATTCACCTAAAAATTATACCTATCAATGTTGATGTTTCAAGGTTGAGTGCTTGAAAATATACTAAAGTCTATTATGATTAGTACAAAAGTCAAATGGATGACCCAAAATAAAATGTATCTAGTGCAAAAGTACATGAATGATCATTGCTAACTCAATATCATAGGTAGGATAATTAATATCATGGTCATTGATATTTTATGATTCATAAGTAGTCAATTAGTCCTCATATGTAAGGATAACCCCTAACCCATCCAACAAAGCATATGTGTAAACTACAAAATCCACCATAATATTAGGCACTATAAGGATTGACACACTATTTAGTCACTCCTTGAGAACCTAAAAGGATATCTCACATCGATCTAAGCACACAAAATTCTTCCCTTTTTGTTGAAGAGAAGTAATGGTGTGCACCACTCTTGATAATTCTAAGAGAAATTATTGGTAGTAATATGTTAGTTCCATGAAATTAGAAACTTAAAAAATATCCACAAATTCAATCCAATCCAAAATTACCTAAATATTTGTAGGATTTATCGAGATATGCTCTCCAAATATGAAATGTCCAAAGTACTTCACCACATAATAAAAAAAATCACACTTTTCCAAGTGTGGGAGGAAAAATTTGGCTTAAAAAATGAGGAATACATCCAAAAACACACTTAAAATAAATTAAACAACACATCTTATTAAGAAAAAAACCCATAAACACACTAAAGAAAAATATAATATCTCACTTCCTCCAAGATCTTTGATAGTTGGATATGCTCAAGATGAGAGAGAGAGAATTTGGTAGAATGTTGGTTGCACAAGTATGAGATTTCTCAATTTAGTAGAATATAATTGGATTTTTTCTTATGGATTATTGTCCTTGGCGAGGTAGGTTAATATATATTTTTAGTCATGGGTGTGGATGGTTGGGATTATATATTTGGTTTGATAGATAGGATGAGTTTGCACATGCACAAGGAATGAGAAAGATGCAAGTGGATGATATGATTAAATCAAGTTGATGGATAGACAGTATTACGTTAGCTTCTATGGGGAATTGAGATGCAATAAATTGGGTAGAGGAGATCAAATTATGATATGAAGGGTTGAGATCAACTTGTCTTGCATGAAGAGATATGGTGCACACATATGGATGCTTGGGGTGAGGTCAAGTGGATTAGAGAGATTGAGTTGTGATGGATGGTCAAGATATTATTAAATTTAAATGGAGGGATTCTTCACCTTAACGAATGGATGGGGAGGGAAGAGACATCCTCATGGTGGGTTCAAACCCTTCCCTGATCAATAACAGGAGCATGAGATCTTGGAGGATTAACTTAAATAGTTGTGATTGGACTTTTTTAGATACTATTTATGGTGTACTTTATTTTCAAACCACTTGTATATTCTTATCATTGATGAGGGTTGAATTTTGAACCCTTGTATATCTTGGTTATGAAATAATGCTATCTTCATTGTTGAGTACTAATCATGTAATTGTGATACTTTCATATTATTACAATGTACTTGAGATGTAATTCCTTATTGTACTACTCAAGTGAGAGTTATGCATTTTGTGGATTCTTAATGGATATTACTTGCACATCTTGCATATCATTGTAATATTATATTATTAAAGTTAATGGAAATTGATAGAATTTTATTGTGTACCATTTTGAAACTTTCCTAAACAGGTACCATTTTTTTAAAAAACAGGGACCCATTCCTTTTGGCATTTTTTTTTCACGAAACCTCCCCTCTTTGTGGGCCCATTTTCTTGCACTTACCCAAGTATTAGAGTGTTATTTTGGTTAATGCTAAAGAAATTTTGAGGTTGCATTTTTAAAGGTTTTTACATAGAATTGCTCAAGACTAATTTAGATAAGCTCCATATTGATTACCATCTTAGTAAAAAATTAATGGTTCCATAACTCCTTTTGTGTGAAAATTCATAATTCATTGTGTTCTTCCTCTATTGCTTTTTGAAAATGAGTAGTATCTTTACTTTAGTCTAGGGGCCAATTAATAGCTAGTTTACACGTTTTTAGAAAATATGGCCCTTTTGATCGATGTAACTTCATATTTTTTTTCTTAGTGCATTACAATTGTAACTTATGCGATCCCTTTTAAACCAAATCCTATAAACTTATTTATTCCTAGAAAATGCAAAGGTGATAGTCTTGAGATCACTTTATTCAAATTATTTTTCAATAGGATTTTTTGCACGCTATAGAATTATCAAATATAAGATTTTAATGTCATCAAAATAATCCATAATAGAAATTTCTCTTTCCTCTTTAATCTATACTTCATATTTTTAAAGATACTTCTCTTAGTTCATCAATATGATTCTATCAAGGAGGTTCTATGAATCTACTACAGATTACACATGCTTCCTCTTCTATATATAGTCATTCTTCTAAAAGTTATTAGAAGTTCTAGTTATTAGTCAATTTAAATTGGATATGAGGGCCTATACATTAGTATTAAATATAATAAAAAATATAATTATTATTTTTATATTATATATTAATATTTTAATTTTATGTATGTTTTTTAATAATATAGAATTTCATTTGATATTATTATATTGTCTTTTATATAATAAAACATAAAATATATTGATTATAATATATTACTTTAGATTTTCTATTATTTATTATTTCATGTATTTTAGATAATATTATTGACCTACACCATCTGAATACTTGATTCACCCTACTTTGTGGTAGTGGTGAAATACTATCACAACAAAAGCTCATCACTATTTGTCTTATAAAAAACATTACAATTTCTTCCAACTACATTGATCTATATTTATTGGATTCCCACTTATTATTTATTATTTTAAATAAGTTAGATAGCGTTATTAACGTTTTAACCTACATACATATGAATTTAGGATTTACACTTCCCATAGACACTAGTACAATAATACCTCATCACTATTATTTATAAGCATATATTTCTAATTTGTCCCTAGTATAAAAATAAAAAATGACATAGAATTAACTCTATTTATACTAGAAAATGATGTGTACTTTGACACCATTAGTATAGTTCCCATTAGGCCTAATAGACAAAAAAGAGTCTTGTAAGTGAATAAACTAATAATAATAATAATAAGTGAGTGTTTTTAAAAATATTTTTGCACAAAAGGAAGAGACAACTCAACAATTGGTAGATATACATGAATATATTATTCAGAATGGTATGAATGCTATCATATATGATAAACAAAAAAGAACTTCAAGAGTTATGGGAAGAATTAGACAAGAGGGAAGAGTTATATTGGCAGCAAAAGTCGCGGGAATTATGGTTAAAAGAGGGTGATTGAAACAAAAAAAAATTTCATGCATCTGCACAACATAAAATAGCTACTAAAACTATTTTTTCAATATAGGAAGCAAACTTAGGGAAACAAATAAATAATGCTGAAGAAATCCAAGAAGAGGGAGTGAAATTCTTCAAAAACCTCCTTGCACCTCTTAAGTCTGCTACTACCACTATTTAGGAAGAGCAAGAACTATTATCCATGATTCCCAATCTCATTTCTTCAAATGACAATGAAGTGTTGCTCAAACCATTCACAATAGTAGAATTAAAGGGTGTAGTATTCTCAATGTCTCCAGATAAGGCTCCAGGCCTTGACATATTTATAGGTTTATTCTTCCAAAAATGTTCGGATTTTGTGAGTCATGATCTCCTTATGGCCATTAAAGAATCACACAAATTAGGAACAATGCTAAAGCATTTCAATACCACAAATATAGCAGTACTACCAAAAGTAAAGGAACCTAAAACTTTTGCAGATTTAAGGCCTATATCACTCTATAATATAGTATATAATATTTTTACAAAAGTAATATATTTAAGATTGCAACCCTTTATCTCAAAATCATATCTCTTGAACAAGAAGGATTTTCTGAGGTAGAGAAACTGCAAAGGGGCATTGGTTGCAGGGTTCTTCACTCCATCCAAGGAAAACCATTTGTCTTCTATTTCTATGGTTAAACTAAGATATGATGTGAAAACACTTATGATGATGGGTGCAAGAATTTACAAAGGTGCGCCTAGAAAAGTTTGGATTCTCAATATATAGTTGCAAATGGATGATACTTTCATGTGTGTCTTTTAGGTGCATTTCTGGAATGGTTCCCCACATGCTGCATGTGGTTTTTCTTTCAACTCAAGGGGGTGAGAGACAAAGCCCATTGTTACCCTTCTATTCACATAATCATGTAGAGCTTGAACAGAAGACAATACAAAGATAAACATTCCAAAAGGATTATGTGGCAGAGAATTATCATCCCTCAGTGAGGCAGGATCTTTCGGCTTCTCTCACAGCTTGTTGTGTAGATGACACTTTGTTATCTGAGGAAGGCATGTCTATTTTAGAGACAACAAATAAAAGAGTTCTAGATAGGTATTCATTGGTATTAGGGAAAAAGATAAATGCACAAAAATCAAAAGGATATGTTTTTAACTCCAAAGTTGCATTAAAAAGGAAAATCATCAGAATTCTGGGATTTCAAGAGGTTGAACTACCCTGTAAGTATTTAGGTATTCCTTTTTTTATGGGGTTTAATAAACCGTCTTATTGGGTTAAAATCATTGATAGAATTAAACAAATGATTAGTGCTTGGAAAGCTAGATGGTTATCATTTTCAGGCATAATTCTCCTCATAAAATTAGTCCTTTTAGCAATACCTAATTACTTCACCTCAGTATTAAGGGCTCCAAACTCAGTAGTTGATCAGATTCAAAAGATCATAAGGGGCTTCTTGTGGAAAGGGAACATGAATGATGTTAAAAAAATTCCACTTGTATCTTTGGACAGTATGGTGTCAGAAAAACATAAAGGAGGAGTAGGGTTACATGACTTACCTAAACGTAATCAAGCCTTTTGGGAAAAATTAATATGGCAAATGTATGCTAAGCTAGAATATAAATGGTATTCTTTAATGAGAGCTAAATATTTGGATAGCCAAGATCCTAAGAGAATTTTTACAGTTTCTAATCCACCTAAAGGATCGGCTATGTGGAATTTCATGCTTTCATGTAGGAAGGTAGTAACATCATACATCTCTTGGGAGGTTAATAGAGGTGAAGAAGTTATTTTTTGGATTGACTCTTGGAACGACCACCCCCCATTGAGCAATAATCATGATTTATAGTTAGCCATTCAAATTATATCTCATACATGGGGAACAAAATTAATAGATTATGTTAGCTCCATTAAATCATCATCAGGGAGAGTAACATGGAAAGACTTTTCCTCTCTACAGATATCATAAGAGAAAATATAATTATTGTCAACCATTCTTCAAAATAGAGCAGTATTCATAACAAACAAACCTGATGGAATAATATGGGCACGTTCAAAACATGGATCCTATTCAGTAAAACAAGGATATAGAGAAATTCTCAACAAAGGAGTTTCTATTCAGTCTCAGAGAACATTCTCCTTTTGTTGGAATAGTTATGTCCTCCCAAAAGCGGGTAGTTTCACTTGGCTAGTAATGAGAAAGAGAGCGTTGACAAGTGATCAACTAGCTAAATTAGGTATTGCAAAGCCCTTCAAGTGTTTGTTGTGTGATCAATATTTTGAAAATAATGACCATTTGTTTCTGCAATTCTCTTTTGCACAGTCTTGTTGGTTGTTTGTCTTGGGGAAAATGAATTATTCTATGCCCCTCCCCAATACAATTTGGGATCTTTTTTCTGCTTGGCCAATGATCTACAAAACTTCATTTTTTTCATGCATCTAACAGGCTATTCTAGCAATGGTAATATGGGCCATTTGGTGGGAAAGAAACAAATGAATATTAAAAAAAATGGCATCATCTGTACATTCTATTCATGCTTTGATTGAAAATTCTATCTCGGAGATAGTCAATTCTTGGGTTCAAAACCATAAAAATGTTGGATCATTGTTTTCAAATTGGGATAATTTCTTTCAAAAAAATTGGAAACATAAAATCTTCCCTTTAAGGGAAGCTTGAAACAACCGCAAAATACAAAGATAGATAGGAGTTCAATTAAATGGTCACTTCCATCTCAAGGTTTCTCAAAATTGAACTTCGATGGGGCATGAATGTACCCATGTAAATTTCCAATTAAAACAAAAGGGTGTAAGAACAAATTAACGAATATATATTTTAAGGAGATTAGATTACATGTAATTATCTGTAAGAGTTCCAAGAATGGCGTTATAAAAGCATTAAATAAGATCATCATAACATACAAAAACATATAAGAATGATTTAGTTTAGAACAATACAAATGTCAGTTATAAAATGTATATATACAGATTACATCATGTGAGATTTTAATAAATCTCAATATATCATAATGATGATGCAACAAATACACTCATTTACATGAGGTAAATATACAAAAGAGGATAATGGTCACATCACAACTAACAACCATGTCCACGAATACATTATGCATCCACTATCATGAACAATATGATAAGCGGAACACACTACTATTATATGTATCATCCCCGAAGGAATTATCCAATGAAGATATTGCAAGGTTTCCTCTCTACCACGTGAAACCCAAAGGTCCACTCCCTCCATGCTGGGAGATAATGACAGGTCCACAAAACAAACAAACAAGAAGACATAACAATACATTTACTTGGATTACATTCACATAACCACATAACGATTTCAAAACTAAATCAAACAAAATCCCAGAGGAAAAACACAACTAGAGATAACTCACCATAAGAGACCACAATCATGTAATAGGAAAAGAGTGTCATCACACAGTCGGGATAGATTACCCTGGTGAATCTTCCTCGACTACCAGCCCTCTCCAAGAGTTACCCTGGCAGTCTCTACCAATTCCCAGCCCCTATGCAAACTAGTGTGGAGTTGTTCCATCTTTCAAGAAGACAAGATAGATAACTAAGCCATTCCAGGCCTTCTCAACCTTACCTTAACCTAAACAAGCATTATGTTGAAAGGCGAGGCATACTTTTATCTGAATTAATGTTTAATTCTACCCAACCCCTAGTACATTAGTTAAGGTTTCCCGGATTACAAAACCTACGATAGGTTACCCAGACAACCTCTTAGGGTTTCAACCCCTATCGCAAGCCACTCTTCCAATAAACATGACTCAACATCAAAATACCAAAGAAAGCCAACATGCACGTTAACCAAACCATGAGAATACAAATTTTCAATTACATCTCAAATTATGGTATATTTAAATAATTTCAAGGTGACAAATAGTTTATGTGCATGGCTAAAGTCTCAAACCAATATATAAATATTTTGAGAATAAACATTTAATCTCACAGTACATAATGACCTTCAAGCTTCTGGAAGAACTAAAACAACTTAATAGCACTAAAAAAAATGTCCTTGAATGCTCCCACCGACAAATACTATTAAAGCATTTCTTAATATAATCTTACAACACATAAATAAATGGGAGTGGCTATTCTTCATTAAGAATATCACAAATTAATTGCATACTCTGTTCATTCATTTAAGAACCAATCAAACCTAAAATATATATATGTTAACATTTATTCATAAAAAAAAGCTTAATAGGACATCACTTAATAAATCAAACAAATATCATTATTATTATGCTAAAGTTTATAGTTAACTTAGCAATAACCTTTTTTATCTTGGAATATGCCCCATGCGAAATAATAATAAGTTTATAAAGTGCAAATTAATATAACTATTGTTGGCAACTAATGCAACATGCAACAATAACTCATTGATTGCATATCACTCAAACGTAGGACAAGCATTTTTTAAACACCACATGATACAGTTACAAGCAAGAGTTTTATAAAAATAATATTTAAATCCAAGACGAGGTAAAAGGAACAGATCTAACAGTCTGCAACTGCGCATGCACAGGAGAACTTCATGTGAAACGAATTTTAATAAGGCAAAGAATTTTCACACAAATTCATCAGTGAATCTCACAAGCAATAATTGTAAACAAACTTTAAGCTTATTAAGCTTCTATTGCAACAGTATAATAAAGACCTTAAAGAGTAACAAACTGTGCCCAAACCAGCTTGGAATGATACAATAAATCTGAAGTGCAATAATCTATAGGTAACGAGCGAAGAAGACAACTGATTGCATGATATTTCCAATTCTAATATTTTTTTTTTGAGAATAATGATTAGCTCCAAGGAATACAACGATAATACATAGTCATAGAGAAAAGATGATGAAGACGTGGAGGTGAAACAAAGCCCATGGCGGAAGTATAAAGTGAAATAACTAGACCTTTTCAAATCAGCCCTACGATCCATGATCAGAAAGCAACCAAAGAGAAGATATCAACACCGATTACACAAGAAGGTCTAGGAAGGAAAAAAAATAAGGAAATAGCGAGTTTACTGGCCGCATATAGGGATTACAAAAGAAGGAATAAAGTATGGTAAGAATATAGGCCAAAATCATGGCATATATCGCTGGCCAGTATACATAGAAATTGGGTAAATCCCAGTGACCTTCATGAATTAAAGGAAAATTCAACATGCAAACAAATATGACAAATCCAATGGATTGACGACTGCTTAGAGAACCTAATCTCAATAGCAATATATACGCATTTCAAGTAGCACAAAAAATCATCGATCTAGAGTTATAAACTCAAGCGGATTCCAAAGAATTCAAAAGTTAAAGATAACATAAGCTTGATACCAGCGCCGATCACAAAGGCAAGGGTAGTACAACAAATCAATTCATCATGCAAATTGCTAACCATATGCAAGTTTATTCATGCAGCATCGCATGACTGGAAAATGCATTTTTATTTTGTAGAGTATAAAGGTGATGCTAATATGAAATAATCTGAAGAAAACTAGGCGTATGCTTATATGCACGAGGAAACATTCACAACCAAACTAAAAAAAAATTCATATATGGAATAGTGTATTTACAAAATACGTTTTATTCCTTTTTACTTTAAAATTCAGATACTCTTCTAATTTGTTTCTTTATTGTTTGTGTAGGTTCAGCAAGATAATTCCTTTATAAAACAAAAAAAAAATCAACATCATATTCTCAAAATTCAACACAAGAATTTAAAACCAACGAAGAAAACATGTTTATAGCTTGATGGTTGGCTGGAAACAAATTCTGAAGCTTCTGTCAATTCCGCTTAAACTCACCAGATCTTGACAAAGTAATCCAAGACAGTCCAACTCAAAATTATGCTTGCAAACAAAATCTAAGATAAAAGTTTTTCCAAAACAACTGCCATGCAAAAAATTTCTTAAAACTGTTGCTATGAAAGTTCTTCCAGATTATTCTCGTGAATCAAAAATTGCAACCCCCAAAAGATTTTTAATGCATTTAATTAACTCTCAATCATGAAACTTAACTGATAGTCAATTATGCATTCATAATTGATCAATTAGTTCTAACTTACCCTTTTAACATCAAATCACATTTTCAACTCCAAATCAAAGATTCATAACATGTTGAAATCATCTTCTCTTAAAATATCTATTTCCACATAAATCTTGTTTGCACAAGTAAATCAACAATTTATATTTAATTAAATACTTTTACAAAATTAACTTTCACTTTTAAAGTAAATAACTTATATAGTTTAAATTAATAAATTTTGAAATGATAAATTATAAAACATAAAACATAAACATTTAAACATTAATCATTTAACTTCACAATGAATTCCCTAAAACAAAGTCCATATACGTGCCACACAAATAAAATGTACTTGACAACAAGGAAGGGCAATGGGGCCAGGTACTGCCTCAATGAAGAATGATGGTTCAATATGTAATCTATCACTACCTCCATCAACATAATTTCCTCATTGGATTAGGGGTACTTGCACCTTCTAAGTAGGTGGAGTTGATACCCATAATTCCATTCCATGAAACATCACTATTAAACATATGTCATATATCAAAAAAATTATTATCGCGGAAGAATCATGAAAGGTGGTACTCTAATGAAGAGTACCTACATCATTCTCTCTACCCAAAATTTGGATGAGCATCATATAATGGTAAACAACCATTTCAACATGATAACCACATAAAAACTCATAAACAACATAATCCATATCACGTACATGTCTATCACAATATGATCACACAAACACAACCAGATAATCAGGATGGAAAATGTATCATCCACAAAGTATAAAAACAACATAGTATCATAATCAACTAAAGCATCTATCTATCAAGCTGAATCAAACTAAAACAAAGTGTCATAACTAGAGGGACACTTATAGGGTATCCAGAGGTAACCCTAGAGTTCTCGAGAAGGATTTTGGGAAATCGTGTACATTAAGGTTTCGGCTGCGTCTAGATCAATATCTTTACCCCAGGGATAAATCCAATAAGTGGTAGAATCACATCTCTTCTTATGGGTTGCTCTGGCAAAGCAACATGATCAAAATGCCACATTGAAGGTGACTAACTAATAATAATAAACACTTGTAAAGAGAGAACATGTTTTAATTGGGCCTTGAGATACATTTTGCAGATTGTCTGGAAACTTATAGATGAATTTGAAGATGTTTAGATTTCCCATATCTACAGAGAAGGTAATGTTTTAGCAGATTGCCTTACTAATCTAGGATGTGATAAAAATGATTTTTATATCCATGATAGTAATAGCAACAATGATTACACTAGTATCCAAGAGCTAGCAAATTTAAGAAATATAATTGACGCTGATTACTCTCCATTATGAGTATCTCATTCATTCTAAGATTATGTAGTATGTCCACCTAATTTAATTTGGTGCTAACATCATCAGATCCTCTGTGGATAATTCATGGTGAATTTGAATGGATTAAAGCATATGTTACAAAGCATACTCAATAATGATGGCTTGTTATTCTTCATGGGTATTCACACTAGTCCTAAAGGATAGTAAAATACCACTTGATGATGTTGGCATCAATCTAAATATTCGACCTGGGTCACATCACTTCATTCCTCTAAGTCTCTTCAAGATGGTAGAAACATATGGGTATTTAATTACATTTTCAAGGACTACCATCATATATCACCTCATTTAGCAAGTATGAGTACTTATGGAGCAATTAGTATTCCAAGTACCCATTCTCTCAAAGCACCTTGATCATCATAATGATAGTGAATTCTTTTTAAAGTCGATATCATTTAAAAAGGTAGTGGTTTCAAATCATTCCTTGCAATATAATAGGCTTACACAATAGTAGCTCTGCAAATGATGCCTTTGTTTCTTGAAACCCGAAGTGGTTGGTAATTCTACCTGCTGAAGCACAGGAGATGACACTCCATCCCTAGAACTATAGGAGTTTATTTCCTTCTCCAAATATGCTAGGGGAAAAACCCATTGAAGAATATATCATGCAGGAGGTGTTGAATTCCATGTTTAGGATTGATTGTGCAAGGGTGGAGGAATATATTCAAATTATCTTGGGTATTGAAGTTACCAGTCCTCAAGCTCGACACCTCCTCTTCCCCTCTCTAGTGATTTCTATTTTTCTCTCCAATGCTTTGGACTTATTTCAATCCCTGAATAAAATTGATGAACTGGCTAGAAAATATATTAAGTTTCAATTTCGAATAGACAATGTCGTTCTTCGAGCTGTTCAGCAGTATAACTTCTATAGTGGAGAAGAGTTTATCGGTGGTCTTTTCCCTAGAAAATTAGTGCAAAAATGTTAGGGTTTTGAGGAGATTTTAAATGCCATTCGACTTTCTCTTCAACATAGAAATGAGAACATACTGCTGTGAACCCTAAGAAAAAATAGAAGTGTGTGCACGTTAATGGAATTGGAGATTAAGGAAAAGTTCTATGCTCTGTCTTTTCTTTGAGTATATACTCTACGTCTTGCTAATCAAAGCTTGTAATTAGACTTGCAATTGCAGGTAAACTCTCCAGCTCGACTGTCAAACTGTGGCCAAAATTCCCAAGATCAGGATCAAATTGCAAATCGTCCACAAATGTCTTCCACTGCAAGAGTATCATCCCATCTTCTGTCACACATGGAGCCTCAGGGTTTTCAAAAAAATGGACGAAGGGCCTTCAAAAGAACTTTTTTGCAAACAGAAGGGATGGATGAAAATTCGACAAATGAAAGCGACAAATGGAAAAGTATAATAATTTTATAGTGGTTTTTTTGCATATAGGGTCTTTTTGAATTGTATAATGGGTCTTCATCTGGGGGATTAAATGTATTAAATGACTATCTTTGTAAGGGTTGGGTAAATTAACATTTTGAGTCGATTCATAGTTAGTACTGTTCATAGAAGAACTTGGTCGGGGTTGTTATTCATTCTAGAAGTATTGTCATAGGTTTAGCTTGGGAAAATGCTGAATTTTGAATCATCAACATTCTTTGTACAAACGATCTAATTGGATTTTGTAAGTATTTCAATTTTGCATGCTCAGAGCTATAACCAAAGGTTTTCTCATTGGTTCTTTCCTACCGGTATGCTCCCCAAAACCAGATTTTGTAGTACTTTATTTAATATTTAATAATATATTATAGTGGTTTGCCACTTTTTCCAATAATAATAATAATAAAACCCACATATTTAAATTATACTATTGAAAAACAAAGTGACACTATTATATACTAATAATTTATTTTGTATATGATTTGAGAGGTTAGATGTATTCCAAATTTTATCTTTGTTATAAAATGCTACATTACTTTTATAAATTATTAAAATAATATTATCACATCAATTTACAAGTGTAAAAATCATATAATTTATATGAATATCAAGCACTCCTTTTTTTTTTGTTGTTTTCTTGAAGTTTCATTAACAAATTGCACAAAATAAGTTTGGCATAGTGGAAGTAATGAAACATAAATGAAATGGGTTAGAGCTTCATGATTATCCCATGTATTAGAGGGAAGGTCCTAAATTTTGTGGTGAAAAATCATATGGTGCAAATTATTGTCCTTTCCTCTTGATATCCTCTTATATCAAGACAAATAATGGCCAAAATTTAAACAAAGATTCAAAATTTCCCTTATCATAGTAAATGGTAACTATGTTTATCATGTTAAGGAGAGAAAATATATGTAAAGAATAAAGTAATACTTCATATTAAATGTTTTTATTTTCTTTGATGTCAAAATATCACTTTGCTTCATTTTGGAATGCTAAATTATGATTAGATTTTAAACAAAGATTCAAAGTTGCTTTTATTATAGTAAATGGTAACTATGTTTATAGGGAGAGAAAACATATGTAAAGAGTAAAGTAATACTTCATATTTAATGTTTTAATTTTCTTTGATGTCAAAATGTCACTTTTCTTCATCTTGGAATGCTATAACGGATAAAAATCAAACCAATCACTCAAGAACATTTGGACGAAGAGTATACTTATTATTCGTTCATGCATTGCATAATGTAAATAATTTATGACCATAACATATTATTAGTTTATATAATTTATATGTGATTTTTTAGTAAAGAAACTTCATTAATTAAAGGCTATTAATTCACCTTATTTCCTCCTTATATGAGGTTATTTCATTTAGAAGCATATTTTGACTTTATAATTTATTTTTCAAGTATAAATTATTTTAGAAATAATATTTAGGAATAATTTATTTTTAAGAAATATATAGAGATCATTTTTACATTAAATAAACAAAAATATATATTATTTTTCAAAGCATAATGATTGAGTAGAGGTAAATATTATGATTTCTTGCATTGAATAAAAATAAATTTGAGTATCTTGGTTACCTTTCTCAACCTTGATTTAGAATAATGTTAGAATTTGTGGTACTCAATATCACCAAGATAAGACAAAGCTTTCTTATTTTGAGAATTGAAGTTACAATTAGTTGGAGGTAGCTCATTAGAAGAACTCACACTTACAACATTTCTCTTTGTAGAAATAGTTTAGTTGTGTTCTAATATTTTGGATACAAATTGTGTATTAATTTTAATGATATTTTGGATCACATCCTATTATTTATCATTAGGATGATATAAGAAATAAATCTAAATTTGTATATTTTGGTTAGGCTATAGTGTACATGATATTATAAGATTAATATTCTAGGATATGAGAGGGAGGATGAAATGGAAGGGTCAAAAGGGTGATAGAGGTTATCATAATGGGATGACGATAATTTAATTTTTTTTATAAAAATTAACAATTACAAAATATACAACTAGCTTTGGAGAGTTATGACATTCTCCAAGGCACAAATACTGTGGGTGGCATATTCTATAGGCAACATTTGCTTTCTAGTAGGATTTTTACTCTGCTCCTCTCCTTAATGGCTAATGGGTTATTGAGTGACTCTCCAAGAGAATTTAATTACTGGCTCCACAAGTTCCAAGGTCTTTATGGTAACTCTTTCTATGAATCTATCCAAGAGTTGTATGATGCAATCCATTTCTTAATCAGACATGCTCTCTTTGAGCCACATGGGGAACCATATTTTCTACCTCCTGCAGATTTGGCTTCCTCTGAAGAAAGTTCTACTTGAGAAGCTTTTCTCTTCTTGGCTTCTTGTTCACTCTTTTTCGATTTCCTTCATTTGGGGATTTTTTGACTCGGTTAACCTGATTTTGTTTGTGTCTCTTGGCCTCTCCTTGTCTTCTCTTGTAGGCTTTTGAATCAGTGGTTCTTGATGATATGGCAGTTTGGTTGTGACTCTCTTTGGTGGGTAGTTAGAAATTCAACATAAAGTCTTCCATGGAGTCTTTTGTGTGATAGTTGGGCCGTGTTTATCTTCTATCAATTTTGCTCATTTTAGCTTGAAGATTCTTGAAGGATTTTGCTTCTTCTTAGCTAAATCTATTCGAATCCTTGCTCTCTTTCTATTTTGTACTTGGTCTTAACGACTGTGGGGTTATTCTCCTGATTCCCCATTTTGATACTTGTAATCTCTTTCTTTAGTTAGGATTTCTTCGAGCTTCTCTTCTGGCTCATCATCAGATTATGTAACTACCTTTTATGTTAATAAAACATCTTTGTGGCTTTACCGCCTTTATTCAAAAAAAAAAATTGTTAGATTGCTTGTTGATATTAACAATTTATCTTAAGTGTAGTTTGAAATAGTTGTCCTCTACTACCAACAACTTAGTTCTTTCAATTGAAATATGTTTTTATCTTGCTTGAGTGAACTAGGACCAATTTTTTTCACGTTCCTTTTTAATTTTAGCCCGATGTTGTCTAATCCTAGTAGCATAGCCTAGAGAACATAATTTTTTTTCATTCTCAGGAGAATATCATTATAGATGAAACTAAATTTACAATGAAACATCAAACTAATAAAAAATCAACATTTTTAGATGCCCTCCTTTCTTAGAAAAAAATAGATCATTCTCTCATCAGTTTTATTGGAAATCAACTCATACTAAACCTTATCTCTATGCATATTCACATCATCACCTTACCAAAACAATAGGATCCATCAAAACTCTCACTACTCAAGCCTTTAGAATTTGTGATGAAAATCATATTCACCAAGATGTTATACACTTATCCAATATTTTCACCAATAATGGTTACAATCATAAACAATTCTCCAAAGCTATTAAGTAGGATAACTCACATCTTTTAACTATTTTAAGGTTGTTTTATCCTAAAAATATATATTAGTGATATGAGATGCCCTTGTAAGAGAGGGGGACTAACCACGTCAAGGCTCCAGGTCAAAGAGAGCCGAGAGTAGAGGGCTACCCTAACATACCTCACTCTAAAAGGATGGAGATCAAGAATGAAG
>VDFB02052333.1:0-21116 GCA_007258455.2 Sequoia sempervirens
TATGGGACAACATAGATTTCAATATTCTATTTTCTGGGGCAGAGGCCTGTTGTTATGCTTCATACTTGACGCATGGCATGGTGTTTTGGCTTTGTCACCGGGTTTTACTTATAAGGCATTTTGGTTTTCATTGGCAGATTTATTTGCTCTATATGGCTCATGTCGGCTAAGTTTTGAATCATAATATATATGATATGCCATTTTTGTTTTGATTGCTCATTTTTGGTTCAGTCGGCTTCTCCATTTTCGATTACAGTTTCCATATATATACAACATGGATTCCTTGGCATTTCTTGGTTTCGAAGCTATTCAGTCGGCTTCTCCATGGCATCATCGGTGATTTGGTATAGGGTTACGGTAAATCTGAAATGTAAAGATTGTAAGGATCCCCATCCTTTCGACAATGAAAAACTTGGTCAGATTTTTGTCTTCAATGATGAGGACATTGATTCAGCTGTATGCAAGGTGGTTGGTATCTCATGGATTCAGGAAAATTCTAACACATCTTTTTTTGAGATTTTATCTTGCTTTTTTACTGTTATCATGGATGTGTTTTTGGATGATAAGCTGGTAAATGTTCTTGCTAACAAGTTTGTCCACCCTAACTTGCTATATGGTTTGGACCTTCAGGAAGCCTTGGATATGTATTCCTTGGACAATGATGCATTTCCTATTGCTGGGTTTATTCCTAAAAATGATTTTGTTACTAATGGTTGCTTTGGAGAACTTTTGATGATAATTAGGTCAGGCATTATGAGCGATAATTTTGAGGAAACTATCTCGGGGTGCAAATGTCTCAGCGACAAGCTCTCCCCAGAAGTCTTGGTTGCAGGGGTAAACCTTCTCCTTGCTCTCCATTTCCTGTTTGATGTAGCTGCAAGATCTGATAGAGTATCTTCATCAGCCGTGAAGTTAAAGAAGAGCTTTTCTTTGGATCACTTATGGCCGTTTTCTTATTACGAAGCCAGTTCAAGTTCCCGGGTGGATGGGGTGGATTAAGATCTCTGTTGCCTCTCTTCCATTTTTTGTTGGGTAGTCTTTTTTTGGTTGGGAATATTTTGTTTTTGGGACCTCTGATTGGTCTGGTCCTTGGGTTGATTCTGTAATCACAATCTGTGACTTTATTTATTCTGCATGGAGCTATAACCGGAGGTTTTCTTCTCCTGGTTCTTTCCTGCTGGTATGCTCCCCTGAACCAAGATTTTGTAAGAACTCTTTTACAAAATAATAAAATATTTCAGTGGCTTAGCCACTTTTATTTAAAAGAAAAAACACAGTATATTCCCAGAATTATATCGACATAAACTTTTGACCTTCCCTGCGTAGAACATCAACTTAACATTGAACATATAAGCTTAGGAATAAAATTACCTATCACGTTACAGAATAAAATATGTTGTGTCTATGTACATTTTATGGCCTTCCTCCAAGGAAGATATATCCCTGGAATTTTGTGGAAGTTGAAGGCCCTACCATACAAGCACCTGCAAAAAATGATTATAGCATATGAAAATTTGTGGACGATGCAACATTCACCCAAAATAGATGGTTAAAAATTTCATGCAAGCTTTTAAAGAAGATTTCTTTTCTAAATTATGGACTCTGGGAACATCAAATCTCTTTTGTTGTATAATGACTCAAAATTATGGAAAAATGTCCCTAGTTTGAAAAAAGATCTAAATTGCAAAGGAGTCATTCTTTAGCTGACTATATGGCCTCCGAAAGCTTTTGCAGCTAACAAATGAGCAAAATTCGTCATGGAGACTACTCTTGCTAATGGAGATGTAGAGTGGTGTTGGAATAGTGGAAAAACCCATAGAAATGCTACTATTTTGAGGACATCTTGTTTGGAACTTCTGTAATTGTTTTCTACTTTTATTGAGTATTTTGTGTTTTTTAAGAGAGATTTTCACTTTTGTTGTCCATCTATGGATGGGGTTTTGATCATTCTTTTGTTTCTTTGGTAAAAGGGGCTGTTTTGCAGATTCTAAAATGATTGGAAAAGAGGTGACTTTGGCCAGGCCATTATTCTTGAAAGTTGGATTTTGAGTATTTGGTCACTTATTGGTAGTGTTAACTTTTAACACATTGTACCATTGTATGTGTAGAATTATTAATGTTTATCTGGTTTACTTGAAAAGTCAAGCTTCATTTGATATTGGTCTTATGCCTTTTTGGGTGAGGGTTGCAGTGAGGTGTAAGTGGTGGGAATATATATATATATCCCAAGAGAGTTACATCATAGGGATCGCTTGTGTTTGAAGATTTAAGATGGCCAACGACTGATAAAGAACACGAAGAAGCCAGAACAAGTTTTTTAGTTTCCAAAAGATTAAAAAAGTGTCAATTAGTGGAGGATTTGTAATGTTCCTGAACCGGGATCATAAACACCTGCAAATTTTTATGATATTTTGTGGGAATGCAGCAGAAGTAGAATAGGAAAATCGCATATATATTCTGTTTTCTTTCTATTAGAATAACTGAAACAAACAGCAGGTGAAACTAAAGCTAGAATATCAAGCCTTAAGCTAAACTTTGCATTAATTTGTGTAAAAGCTGGAATAAAATTCCTATGGAACCCTACCCAATGAATTCAAATAAGAATAACTAAACTAAACGCTACCAGTAATAATAGTGTCTATAAATGGTAAATTAGCTTTGAAAATAATTGATAGAATAACTCAGATTTATATCAGCGCAACAGCAGTTTATTAACATGCAACTGTAACAACATTTACCATAATTTTGAATTTCATAGCAGCAAAAATCTTTTGGGGAAAAATCGGCAAACCAAAAGTGTGATGAGCCTTGCTAGCTCCTTGCTCAAACCCACAATCTTTTTAAGTCTATTTGTGTTTTTTAGTTTTTTAGAGAAATTTTGTAGACAGAAGAGAAGGGGCACATCATATAAAAGCTCACAGAATGAAAACTTGAGCAAATTTAATCAAACTGAAATTGTAGAAGGTGTTTATTATCATCAACAATGGATTTAAAACATATAAGCATACCCAGAAAGCCTCCAGATTTTTTAAATAAGAAATCCGATCAGCATAGTGAAGAACTGACAAAAACTGGAGTAGAGAGTTACAGACTTCAAAGTTTATTCTGAAACTGAAGCCAGAGAGAAGTATAGGTAGGGCGCCCAAGTTCATGAAGAGAGATCCTCCGAAAGAAGACGTTTCTCCAAAAAGCCAAAAAAAACCTTCCTTGCAAGTGCCACGCCCTTTCAAACAAAAAGCACCAAAAACCATCTTTGAAGGTGTGCCCAAACAGCCATGAAGTCTGCCATGGTGAAGGAAGAACAACAACCAATAAACCCTCTGTTTTTGATGAAGAACACTACAAAAAAATCTGTTGAAGCACTGCAGAACTTCTGAAATGAAGCTCTCTAAATCTGCACTAATTCAGCTGATCTCTCACAACTTCACAAGTGCTCACACTGAAGAGATTTCGTTCTCCAATGGTGGATTTGCTGCAAACCTGATCACAGGCTGAAAGCAAGGGAAAAAAACCTCCAAGGCAAAGTTGAAATATTCAAAAAGATGAGTTTCTCATTGCCCAAATCCCTTATAAAGCAAAGGAGGTGAAAACCTAAGAAAGCCGTACATTTTAGGGCTTTAGCTCATTTAAATTTATGAAAATAAACTTAAGTCACTTTCCATAGTCTTCCTTTTGATTTTTGGCGCCTCCTTTAAGTGAATAAAAGATATAACATTAAAATATTCACTTTAGACTTAATTTAAGTGAAATAAGAATTATAAAGTCAATTTGACTTTATAAAAAGACTTTAAGTTAAAAATTAACTTAAATCACTTAAGTAAGCCTATCTCCCTCAATTCTCAACAGAATTCAGTGCCGTCAGAAGCAAAGAAACTCCTGTACTGCCAAGGCCTGCAATGAGCCTATCCACGATCTCAGAAAATGAAATCGACCGAACTCTCCAGAAGGTACCACTGACCCTCTAACCAATCCAGTTAGCCCACAAGGGTCCAAGAAAAGGGCTAACACACTGCATCAGGTGACTGACTAGAGTGGGGACATCACAGTCCGCCCTCCCCGAATTTGCTTGTCCGCAAGCAAACTCAAAGCTGGATGTTGTAAAACACTGTCACCCTCCCAAGTCGCATCCTCGGCTGGTAGATCCTTCCACTTCACCAAGTATTCCCTGATAACCCTTCTTCGAAGATGACGCTCTCTAGAATCCAGAATGGCCTTAGGAACCAATATCAACTTCCCCTCATCATCTAGGGGTGGTAAATCAACAGAAGGAATCACATGTGGTCCCAATGCCTTTTTGAGGCGTGAAACATGGAACACATTGTGAACCTTGCTATCCATCGGAAGATCTAACTCATAAGCCACTTCACCGACCCGTCTGACAACTCTGAATGGTCCATAGTATCGCGGCTTAAGTTTCTCTGCGCCCTTACGTTGTGGCGTTTTCACACATCGCCCCATTGCAAATGGGGACCCCCTAATTTTGGCTTTGCTTTTGGTTTGGTGTTGGTTGATTTTTGTTGTTGTCTCTCTTCTGTCTTTCTCCGTCTTTGAGCTTAAACGCGAAATGTTGGCCAAGTCTAAAATTAGGGTTTCGTCGTTCCTGGTCAATTCAGGGGCAAGTAAAGTGAGAAAATTGAAATTTGAGCTTAACATTGTTATCAGCATGTTTCCAGCAGGTTTCCAGCCAAGTTTCATCAAATTCCAAGGTACTTACTATTTTTAGTAAGTGTGAAATTCAGGGCAATTTGTCAGCTATTTTGAGATTCCGATCATCACACTGCATTCAGAGTGTACCAGACTGGCTTGCATGCCAAATTTGGGCAAAATTGGACAACTTACTATTTTTAGCGGTCCGGCTTCCAGGACTAATTTCAGGGTGCAGATGCAGAGATTTTCTTTGCATGTCTGCATATTCCTTCTGGGTTTTTCAAGACCTTCGCAACGGTATAACATGCAAGTCGAGATGACCACTTCGAGGATTGACCTTAGAGGCTATTTTTAGGGTTGCATGTCGAGCTTTTCTTTGCATGTCGGTGATTCACGATGGGTTTTGAGCTTAGCGATGGTGTGACATGCAAACAAGGATTCCCACTCAGTAAGGAACTTGCTATTTTTAGCAGGTATGCCCCGGCAGCCGCCACCCAGCAGTCCAGATTCACGAGCTGATCACAGCGCCGCAAAAACGGGAGCAAACGGAGATTTTTTGATACGCATGCAATGCAAATTAGGGTTTCCGGCTTCGGGGCCTAAAAATAGGCATCAAAAGTCAAAATCTTCGAAAACCGATGTAAACCATCGCGATCAGCGTCCTTCAGGCTATCTGCCGGTGAAATTTCGAGTCAAACGGAGCACTTACTATTTATAGTAAGTCAAATTGGAAACATGCTAAAATAGTAAATCAGTTGCATGCATCAGTGTCAGCCAACAGGTCGCGTGGTGAGGATCGCCTTATTCAAATTTCAACTCGATCGGAGCATGGGAACTATCAGAAACATGAGGTTACTATTTATAGTAAGCCACCTTCAGAAACAGGCTATTAATAGCAGGGTGACTAAAAGTGGCAGTGACGACAAGTTGATAAAGTTGTGAAGAAGCTATGTTTGAAATTTCAGGCCATCCCGAGCTTCACAGGCGCAAATTCAGAGAACTTACTATAAATAGCAGGGCACGTAGGCTGGCAAGGATGATGAAAAATTTGTCTAACAGGCATAAGAAAATGCGCCCATCTCAGCTAGGGGCGTGGAAATTTTTTGAAAACGAAGTTCATCCTTCACACAGGGCAAAATGCGCCCAAGGTGAGAAAAGTCAAAGAAAGTCAAAGTTTTTATCTTGCTCCAGGGGCAAAATGCGCCCAAACTTGAAGAGGAAAAAGTTGAAAATTTTTCTAAGTCTGAGACCTCGTCCTTCGCCAGGGGTAAAATGCACCCAGCTCAAAGAGGCATCAAGAAAAATATTCTAAGTCACTGTTCATCCTCCTAGAGGCCTCAAATGCGCCCATCTTGAGAGAAGGTCAAACAAGTCAAAGAATTTTATCCTCCTCCCATGCTAAAATGCGCCCAAGGAAGAGTTGGTGCAAGGTATTTGAAAAATTTTCTAAGTATGAGTTCTCATCCTCCATCACCTAGCAAATGCGCCCATCTCTCAAAAGGTCAAAAGAGTCAACATCTTCTATCCCTCTCCCTATGTGAAATGCGCCCAAATAAGGGCAAGTAAAGACAAAAACAAGGTGGGGAATATTCCAAAGGAGGTGGCGTTGCAGATTTTCATCCTCCTAGACATGTAAAATGCGCCCAGCAAGCAAAAAGGTCAAGGGGTCAACAAAGTTTATCCTCCTCAAGGCAAGAAATGCGCCCAAACAAGCTCAAGTGAAGACAAAAGGTTAAGGCGTTGGAATCTTCATCCACTACATCATGCAAAATGCGCCCATCCTCCTCTATGTCTCAAAATGCGCCCAAAGTTGAGATGTGAAAGGTGAATAAAGGTAGTAAATAAGGTAAAGGTGGGTGAAACTTCTCTTCTAGGCGTGGTGAAAGCTTGATGAATGCTAGGCGTTGAAAGTGTGAAGTCCTTCTTCAAATGTCAAGTGCGCCAAAGTGAGGTGAAATGTGATTAAGGCGTGGACAAGGTGCATGTGAAGTGTTGAAGATGAAATAAGACGTGGTTTCAAAATTTTCCTAAGTGGTAATATTATTCTCCAAATGCTATGCGCCAAGGGTGATAAGTGATGAAGTGTTAGAAAATTTCTTAAGGCATAAGTGTGAAAATTTTCTAAGGCGTGATTTTCCTCTTCAAGTATAAAGGTGGTGAGTGATGGAAAATAAAATTGCTAGGCGTATCCTCTTGTATATGCCATATGCGCCTAAAAGTGTTGAGGGATGATAAGTATGCTAAGGCGTTAGACTTTTAAAATATTCACCTTCAAGTGTGATGCTAGGCTTGTGAGTGCTAAGGCGTGATTCTTCTCAAGTGTGAAATAAAATATAAGATGAGTGACAAGATGATTGCTAGGGCGTTGGAAATTTTATAGAGAATAAAATACAAAGGATGAATAATGCATGCCAGATGAAAGGTAAATTAAGTGTGATGCGCCTTCAAGAAAAATTTTCTAAGTTGATTTTCCCTCGCGGGCAAGATGATCAAAGTTGAGTAAAAATAAAATTTTCTAAGGCAAAATTTCCAGAGTGATTCAAAAAAATTTCTAAGGCACAAGATATTTTCTCCCTTAGAAAAACGCCTAGAACTCTGAGGTGATGGATTTTTCCTTGAAGCACAGATGAACCGCCAGAGATGAAGTCAGTGACTGCCAGCTTCACGAGGTTAATAAAAATTTTCCAAGTCAGAGCAAAATTCTCAGTGGGGATCGAAGAACGAGGACAAAATTGTTGAAAGAATAATTTTCTAAGGTTCAAAATTCAGAGAAATAAAATGAACCCGTTCGTTGTGCACCCATGGGTTCGATGCATTCTGGAGAAAATTTTCTTCTGGGTATCGAAGATTATCGATGAGGAGTTGATTTCAAGGTCTTCCACAACTTGTCGAGAATTTTGGGATGAAGATTTTAAGTGGGCACCGGATTGATGAATTTTCCTAAGAGAAATTTGAAAATTTTCTAAGGCAAAAATGAAGAAAATGTGTTTTCAAGTGAAATTCTCCGGATGATGAATTTGAAAGGCGCTAGGTAAGAATTGCTCAAAACCTGCGTGAAGATAGTTTTCTTGGTGGATGCATTAGAACCAGAGCCGAGGTGAATAGATTTCTCAAAGATGATCGCCCTTGAAGAAGGTGGATTGAGGTGGCTAAGGCATGAAATTTGAAACCTTGTAGTTAGTACATTGAAGATGAACATGAAAATTAGGTAAGTGGGTTAATTTATATCATGGTATTCCTAATACCCCTCTCCTTGCTTGTTTTGCGGGAAAGCGTTGAGCTTGAGCCGCGATGTCACGGATGTGGAAATACGATGAAGATGAGTTTCAATCTGAAGGAGAAAATTTGCAAGAAAATGGCTAAGTGTTAAGACTTGAAACAACTTCGAAGTGGCGAAGATGAAAACCACTCAAGTGGAAGAAATCAAAGAACAAAGCGCCCGAAAGAAGATCGAGAAACCGGTGTGAGCAGCATCTACAAATGGAATCTTCTAGAAGGATGATGGTGGACATTATGGGACATTATGGCTCATTTATTACCCCACTCTCTTTTGTGGCGGTTTTTAGGGCAAATCATGTTTAGGGCTGAGGTGGCACGATCTGGTCCATCCAGCCGATTGTAACCCTAGCCGTCTTTTGGGACTTGGCTAGCTATATAAAGGGGGAGTCCCCCTCATTTGTAATTCATTAGAAAGTAGACAGTAGAATCAGAATAGAAGTTAGAATAGAGAGACAAGTTAGAAGTAGCTTAGTATAGATTGATAGTGTAGAGCATTTCGCATAATTTGGAGAAGAGAGAAAGTTTTCCCTTTGAAAACTTTTGAAGAGATTGTTGTGTAACACATTTTATGATAATAGATCTTTTCATTGATGATGGAATTCGTCTTGTCATGAAATGCTAGCAAGGTTTCTTCTTCCTTTCGTATCCAAGTAGCTTAAATTCATGCAAGTAGCTTACTTTGGTGTGTGGTGTTTTACTAAGATAGCTTCGCTTTATTCCATACCACTAGCGGCTTGTTGATGATAAGTTCGCCTTGTGTGGTCAACTGGACATTACCTTGAGTTTAACTTCGGTTGTGATTTATATGCTTATATGCGTCGTTGTGATGGTGTATGCATGTTAAGTCATAATTTGAACATCTTTTGCTATTTCCCTTGAAGATTGCACCGATTTTGCTGAGGCTGTCCGACGGAGGCTAGGTGAAATCCGGTTGAAGTCTATTGAAATGAAGCTCCACATATCCTGCATTTAGAATAGAACATAAACTTCTTAGGCCCTACACCCTTTTCAATTCAGTACTTTCTGGTTAGAATAGGAAACCCGCACTTCATAGATAAATCTTTCGAGCATTTGAATCCCTTTCTCCACTGCCGAACAATTCTGTAAGTCCCCTTGAAATACCAGCAAATCACATCGAGCCAAACTGAGCCTATTCGCATTAAAGGAACCTTGGAGTTGAACGCATGAACTTTCTTGCAATCTTAGCATGCGGAATACTTTGATCAAGAGAGAATAGGAAGCCGTTGGCAACTTTATTCTATAACGTTGGTGCGGTCCCGAAAAACATCAACACCTTCTTACGAAGGGTGGATTGCCTATAAGGCTGGAGCATCAAATACACCAAATCATCGATCTCGAAAGATTGCTCCACTCGCCTCTGATCAGCATATTGCTTTTGCTGATTCTAAGCTTTCTGTATATTCTCTCTGAGTGCTCTCATAATATCCTGGTTCTCCTGCAATAGATCACCAGCACTAGGTACTCTACTGTCACTCAGTAACAAGTCTAGAAAGCTCGGAGCATCATATCCATATAAGGCTCGGTAAGGGGTCATCTGAATGCTCATGTGATGAGTGGTATTGTAGCAATACTCACAAAGGTATAACCATCTCACCCATGCCTTCTGCTGCCCTGAACTGTAATTCCGTAAGTATCCCTCCACCCATTTGTTGACTATCTCAGTCTGCCCATCTGTCTGGGGGTGGTAGCTGGTACTCGGAGTGAGTTCTGTCCCGCAAAGCTTGAATAACTCCTGCCAGAAGTTACTCATAAACCTGCTGTCCCTATCACTGACTATACTCCGAGGCAAACCATGCAACCTGAATACCTCACGAAAGAACAAATCTGCCACCTGAGTAGCTGTGTGCGTAGTAGTGATTGAGAAGAAATGAGCATACTTCGTCAATCGATCTACCACCACAAAAATGTTGTCTTTCCCTTGAGCTTTCGGCAAGCCCGTAATGAAGTCCATAGACAAGCATTCCCACTTCCTCTCAGGGATAGGAAGCGGCTGAAGTAATCCTGCAGGGTATGTGTGTTCTTGCTTGTTCTGCTGACAAACAAGGCATTCCCTGACATACTGGAGAACAAAGGATTTGAGACCCTTCCAAGAGAATCTTTCCCGTACCTGCCTATAGGTCTTAAAGTACCCGGGATGTCCTGCCATAGGTGCATCATGAAATGATCTCAAAACTTGGTTCCTCATCTCTGAATCTGGAACTAGAAATATCCTCCCTTTGTAAATGATAAGATCATCTACAAGTGAGTATCTGGCATCCTGTACTGTTCCATCCACTATGCTAGAAGCCCACGGGTTCTTAGCATACTCAACTACAATCATATGTCTCCAGTCCTCTGAAATCTGTGTAATGGAGCTCAAGTGAGGACGGCGAGATAATGCATCAGCAACTACATTCTGAGTACCCTTGACATAGGAGATGTCAAAATCATAGGACTGAAGTTTGCTGACCCATTTCTGTTGTCTTTCATTTAAATCCCGCTGTCCAAGGAAGTGTTTCAGACTATTATGATCGGTTTTAACACAAAATTTACTACCAATCAAGTATTGCCTGAACTTTGCCATGGCATGCATGATAGCCAACATCTCCTTGTCATAGATGCTAAAGCTCCTCTCAGGACCTCTCAGCTTCCTGCTCTCAAAAGCTATAGGATGACGATCCTGCATAATGACTGCACCAATTCCCTCACCACTGGCATCACAATGTAACTCAAAGGGTTTGGTGAAATCCGGCAAATCCAACACTGGACATGAAGTCATGAGAAGTTTGAACTTCTCAAAGCACGCCTGTGCTAATGGTGTCCACACAAATGCACCCTTCTTAGTCAAATCAATTAGTGGCGCAACATGCCGCGAGAATCCACTAACGAACCGACGATAGAAGGCACATAATCCTACAAATCCCCTGAGCTGTGTCAATGTCTCAGGTGTAGGCCAATCAATGATAGCTCAAACCTTCTCTGGATCCATGCTAACTCCCTCATTGCTGATAATGTGACCCAAATACAAAAGCTCAGCCATGCCCAACGCACACTTGGACTCCTTGGCGTACAAGGACTCCCTGTCAAGTATGCTCAAAACCTCATCTAGGTGAACCATGTGTTCTTCCCAAGATCTGTTGTAGACTAGGATGCCATCGAAGAACACCAACACATGTTTCCTCAGCTGAGGATGGAAAACCCTGTTCATAGTGGACTGAAAAGTGGCTGGAGCATTGGTTAAACCGAAAGGCATAACCAAGAAATCAAAGTGTCCACAGTGACATCTGAATGCGGTTTTCTCTATGTCCTCCTGTCGGACTCTAATCTGATGATAACCTGTCCTCAAATCAATCTTTGAGAAGTAGCAAGCTCCATGAAGCTCATCTATCAACTCATCAATCCGCGGAATAGGATATCTGTTCTTTATAGTTCTCCTGTTAAGCATTCTATAATCAATACACATTCTGAGTGTACCATCCTTTTTCTTCACCAAAACAACTGATGAAGCAAAGGGTGACTTACTCGGCCTAATGTGCCCCATAGCCAAAAGTTCTTTGATGGTCTTCTCAATTTCATCTTTCAAGCGTTTGGGGTGCCGATAAGGAGTGATCATGATAGGTTTTGTGCCCTCATCCAGCTCTATGATATGCTCAATACCTCTATCAGGAGGTCTACCTAGTGGAATTGCACTGAAAACCTTGGTATGTTTGGTTCTGAGTTTCTGTACATCTAGATGGTAAGAAGAAACTGGCTGATCCAAATGTGAAGGCATTAACTTGCATTCAGCTACCCAATCTACCATGTCATGACGAACCAAACGTTCCATTCTTTTGAGTGAAATTTCTTTCACATTGCTGTCCTTGATGGCTTTTAGAACATGTTTTGTGCCATCAACTTTGAATTTCATCTCCATGTCGTTCAAATTAAGTGTGAACTCTCCTATAGCATGAAGCCACTTCATGCCGAGAACTATATCAGTTCCTCCCATGTTCACAACATAAAAATCTGCCTTAAACTCATAGTTATTGAGTTTCAAAGGCAAGTCTGGAACCATCCTCTCGCAAGTGAGAGTGTATCCATCAGCAACCTTGACTCGAATGCCTTCAAACTGCTGAGTTTGAATTCCTCTTTTCTCCACCAAACGTGAGTCAATAAAATTGTGAGTTGCACCTGTATCTAAAAGAGATATGACTCTTTGACCAGCCAAGACCCCACGGAGTCTAAAAGATCCCTCTCTCTGCATGCTGGATAAATGAGCCTCCTTTAACTCAGTTTCTACTACAATTTCAGCCTCATCTTCTGATTCTTCTCCATCTGTATCATAAATTGGAGCTTGCTGATCAGAAAAATCAGTCACTTCTTCTCCCTCATAAAACCACTCCATGTTCCTGTTTTGCCCTTTAGGTTTGAGGGGGCAATCATGATTTTGGTCATAAGGGCCCTTGCAGTAAAAACAAAGTCTCCTCCTACGAAGATCATTCATGGTTTCTCGATCCAAAGGTGCTGTATATTTCTTCTTATGATCAGCATTATCAGCTTTTTTCGGATCAGATTTATGTTCATTGTAAGAAGTAGAAGGTTTGGTGCCAAATTGCTTTCGAGGAGTAGTGAGCTCCATGCTGCGAGCTTTCCTCATGGTTTCCTGTAATGTAGGGGGATCAAATGCCTTGATCCATCCTTTCATAGGCTCGAAAAGTCCCTCAATGAAGAGTATGATCAGCCTCCTCTCAGAAATGCCTGTAACCATAACTGACAATCTCTGAAACTCCCCAATATATGACTCCAAACTACCTAGCTGTTTCAGCTGTGCTAGGTCTCTGAAAAATAGCTCGGGATCACGTTTGTCAAACCTCTCTACCAGTCTATCTGTGAACTCCTGGTATGAAGTAATCTGATCATGGTGAAGAGTAGCCATGCCATGAATCCACCAATCATGAGCTACGCCATCAAGGTGAAGTGCTGCAAATCGAATAGCATCTTCCTCGGGCATGGGACGTAGAGTCAAGAATGTATCTAACTTGCTGATCCAAGCACGTGCTATAACTCTACCACTGCCATCATAGTTCGCCAAGGTGAGTTTATTGGTAGCCTGTCTAAGATCACTGTGCTTGTACCAAGGCCTCCTGTCATTCCTATTTCTGTTATGTTCTCTCCTCTGGCTCATGAATCTATCAAAGTTAAGGTGCTCCTTAACTCTAGGTGGCAATGCGTCCCATTCATCATGCATAACCATGATGTTATCTGTAAAATTAATCTCACCACCCTGTTCAACCTCTTCCTCATCCTCCGTATCATTCCTGGTGAAGGTAGGACATGTTGCTCTCACAAAAGTGCGAGCTGGAACAATAGGTCTATGAGGTGCGCCATGGATACTGCCCTCATGATCATGCCCTGGATGCTGGCCTCTCTGAAGTGTTAAGTTCTCTACATTTGTGCTGAGTTGCTGGAGAATATTTGCTACCTGTTCTTGACCTGCAACCATACCTCTTAGCACATCTCTAGCTTCTATATCCTCTTTGTTCATATGAGAACTTTCTCCTTCCCTGTTAGCCATATTATCCAAGTCTATTTCCTCCTCCCGTTCGTCAAATGGAAATGATGGAAAAGGATTATGATCACCTCTTTGATTTCTAGGGCCCCCACGAGAGTAGAACTTGTCAAAACCCTCCTGGTGTGACTTCATAAATTTTTTCAAATCCCACAAGCTGGCAGGATCAGAGCTCTGATACCACTGTGATGAGCCTTGCTAGCTCACTGCTCAAACCCCTGTCTTTTTTTTAAGTCTATTTGTGTTTTTTTAGTTTTTTAGAGAAATTTTGTAGACAGAAGAGAAGGGGCGCATCATATAAAAGCTCACAGAATGAAAACTTGAGCAAATTTAATCAAACTGAAATTGTAGAAGGTGTTTATTATCATCAACAATGGATTTAAAACATATAAACATACCCGAAAGCCTCCAAATTTTTTAAATAAGAAATCCGATCAATATAGTGAAGAACTGACAAAAACTGGAGTAGAGAGTTACAGACTTTAAAGTTTATTCTGAAATTGAAGCCAGAGAGAAGTATAGGTAGGGTGCCCAAGTTCATGAAGAGAGATCCTCCGAAAGAAGACGTTTCTCCAAAAAGCCAAAAAAAACCTTCCTTGCAAGTGCCACGCCCTTTCAAACAAAAAGCACCAAAAACCATCTCTGAAGGTGTGCCCAAACAGCCATGAAGTCTGCCATGGTGAAGGAAGAACAGCAACCAATAAACCCTCTGTTTTTGATGAAGAACACTACAAAAAATCTGTTGAAGCACTGCAGAACTTCTGAAATGAAGCTCTCTAAATCTGCACTAATTCAGCTGATCTCTCACAACTTCACAAGTGCTCACACTGAAGAGATTTCGTTCTCCAATGGTGGATTTGCTGCAAACCTGATCACAGGCTGAAAGCAAGGGAAAAAACCTCCAAGGCAAAGTTGAAATATTCAAAAAGATGAGTTTCTCATTGCCCAAATCCCTTATAAAGCAAAGGAGGTGAAAACCTAAGAAAGCCGTACATTTTAGGGCTTTAGCTCATTTAAATTTATGGAAATAAACTTAAGTCACTTTCCATAGTCTTCCCTTTTGATTTTTGGCGCCTCCTTTAAGTGAATAAAAGATATAACATTAAAATATTCACTTTAGACTTAATTTAAGTGAAATAAGAATTATAAAGTCAATTTGACTTTATAAAAAGACTTTAAGTTAAAAATTAACTTAAATCACTTAAGTAAGCCTATCTCCCTCAATTCTCAACAGAATTCAATGCCGTCAGAAGCAAAGAAACTCCTGTACTGCCAAGGCCTGCAATGAGCCTATCCACGATCTCAGAAAATGAAATCGACCGAACTCTCCAGAAGGTACCACTGACCCTCTAACCAATCCAGTTAGCCCACAAGGGTCCAAGAAAAGGAGCTAACCTGCTTGCATCAGGGGCCTGACTAGAGTGGGAACATCATAAAAGGATAAGATTTTTTGAAAAAATGGGGAAAAAATTGGATTTAAAAAAGCGTAAAAAATTGTAGAACACGAGATAAAAACTATTTTTTTTGAAATTGTACGGCATTTCCATAGCATAGAGATATAGAGAGCAAATAAAATAAAGAGTTTGACTAATGAATTGTAGAAAATAGATTTTTGCAGTTTATATTCATACTGCTGATTATGTTGCATTGCACATCTTTCAAACTCAAAGCATTACTTCACATTGCATAACTAATAACTAGATGCTGATAGATGACAAAATTTCAATAACAATATAGTTTTTACAAAGTCAACCTAAGCAGTTATGCAATTCTTCACATTGCATAACTGATAACTAGGAGCAGCTGCCAATTGCATTTGCTTGTCATGGCATTCCATGAGACCACATTTCTTTGAGGCATTTTTTCCAACAGTTCACTGCCTTGTCTATGCTACCACATTTTTCATACATGTCTACCAAAGCATTTTATCAAACAGTTCCCTACCTTGCTGCTATGGCTAAAAGCCTAAAACAGGTGATTTCAAACAAGTTATGGATACTTGGAAAAAATCTATCAAATCATAATAGTAAGCAATAAGCGTGAACAAGGCGGTGAACTGTGTAATTTAGCTTGTCATGGCATTCCATCACCATGAGATCACATTTCTTTGAGGCATTTTTTCAAATAGTTCACTTCCTTGTCTATGCCACCACATTTTTTCATACATGTCTACCAAAACATTTTATCAAATAGTTCCTTGCCTTGTTGCTATGGCTAAAAGCCTAAAGCAGGTGCTTTCGAACAAGCTATGGATGCTTGGAAAAAATCTATCAAAGCATAATATGTAAGTAATAATATAGACAAGGAGTGAATTGTTTGAAAAAATGCCTCAAAGAAATCTCTCATGGTGATGGAATGCCATGACAAGCAAATTGCTATGGATTCTCATGGCATTCCATCACCATGAGACCACATTTCTTTTGAGGCATTTTTTCAAACAATTCACTGCCTTGTCTATGCTAGAACAATTTTCATACATGTCTACCAAAGCATTTTATCAAACAGTTCATTGCCTTGCTAGTATGGCTAAAAGCCTAAAACAGGTACTTTCGAACAAGCTATGGATGCTTGGAAAAAATCTATCAAAGCATAATAGTAAGCAACAAGTTATGGTTAAGCGCACTTGAGCTGGAGTAGTATTGGGATGGGTGACCTCCCGGGAAGGCCTGGTGCTTCACCTCTGTGAGCATCACCTAGATGCAATGAGTGCTAAGTGGACCATTCGTTATCATTAGAAATGGGTTCTTATGAACCACTACTCATGAAACATGGGTCAATGAGTTTGACTCGTAAAACTACATGGGTGAATCTTAATAATAATATCACAATGTGACACGCTGTGGAAAATACCTCTTACTTATCAACAAGCTATGGTCTCATGGTTTTTTTTTGCGCTAAAATCAGCGTGATTTTATTTGCATTTTTTGCAGGATTTAAACACTTTTTTTTGGTGATTTTGTAGTTTGAAATGGGAAAAAATCGTCTAGCCCGTTGATTTTTTAAAAATCACGATTAATTGTGATTTTTGTAGATTTATGCTTCTATGATTTAGATAACAGAAAATCAAGTCAATAACATATCGCAACATCCACTTAAAGCCTATAAGGATATATAGCGCAGTCGCATAAAGTGTCGGAAGTTAAGGCACTACTGATTAGGCGACTTCTAATGTCGATAGTAATTCACTGGTTTAGATTTGCAGATTTATAATGGAGCATAGGAAAAAATATAAGATGCAATACTAAGGCGGTTAATAATCTCAACTCACAACCATCCAAACATGACTAATTTGAAGCCAATATTTATGCATAAACTAGGCGCATTAATGGTAAGTATAAAATATTCTAATCATACAGCAGCACACAATGGTGTATTTCAAACCGGAGTGGCACTATCCAAAATCCAGGAAATTTGTCTTCTAATGCTAATTCAGATTGGCATAAAAAATGTCTATAATTTATTAATTTGCTCAATTTGCCTATGAAATTTGCATCCAGCAGATCACGAAAGATTGAGGGTTTTCATCATAGATGGTAAACTTGTAGAAAACTCATCGAGTAAAACAGACAGCGAGTTTTAACGCCATTTACTTGCTAAAGAAACTCGCTGAGTCTTTGTCAAGTACTTGCTGATTTTTGGCGAGTACTTGCCAAAAACTCGACGAGTTTGACAAAAAAACTCTTCAGATACATAAAAAAATGTGAAACTCAAAAATGCCACAAAAAAAAACAGAAAAAATAGTACAAAAACTCATGATTTTTCCCTATAAATGCATGAATTCCCCACACACTTCCTCACATAGCACTTGGAGAGAAAATATTCTTCATAAAAATGTGCCAAATACCTAATTTCTCCCTTAAGTGATTAAATTGTGAAATGGTGTGCGACGAGAAGTTTTATGTGGTTTCAAAGGCCTTAATTTGGGCTTGGTGGTAGGGGTGTTGCCCCTCGATCCCTCCTTGTATCGCAACAAGAAATGCACGAGGGGCTCTGCCCTTAGACCTTGCGAGGGGTGCTGCCCCTCAACCCCGCAAGTTTTCACTAGACCACACGGTGTGCAAAGATTAGAACCTCTCCCCAAGTTTTCACTAGACTAGGATATAGGAAGATGTCAAATGTTGTAATATGCAATTTATGAATTATGACGAGTAACAAAAAATAAAAATCAAACTTGATTGGATATTAAGAAATATTCCCTCCGAGATATAAGAAATTCAAATGGGACATTACATTCTGTAATATCCCCTTCATAGTGATTGCTCTAGGTGGACTAATTAGCCTATTTAATTCGCGTAGGCTATAGTTCGTGATAGGGAATTGGTTAATTTAATTGTTTAATGTCACCTAGCGAAAAAAGTTCATTTTAAAGGTGATATTAAATAATTAAGTTAAAAGGTGTTATAAAGTGACTTTGGGGAAAATATTTAAAAAGTAACCTTATAAAGTCACTTAATTTATTTTAATGAGCGGGAAAAAGACAAGTGATATAAAAAGTGGAATTGGAGCTCATTTGTACTATGCTTACTTATTTTTCTCTAATTCACATTTGAGGAGCTTTTCAGAGTTTTTGGCTTTGGGGAATGGAAAACCTAAGGCAACTGGTTTCAATGGTGAAATGATTCCACCCTAGCTGGTTTGTGAGGAAGATCATTCAGGTCTTTCATTGTGTGCGATATTGCTCAAGTTTGTGGGTCTCCTTCGTAGACAAAATTGGAGATTAACGATAATATCATTTGCATATTTTGGGATTGAGGACTTCCTGTTGGTCGACTGGTAATGAGGTGTTTACATGGTTGATTGAAGATCACAATTCCTAGTCGTGGGGTTAGAAGAGTGCTATTGTTGCATATTTTAGTGTTGGTCGCATATTTTGATCTTCCTGTTGCTAGGCGACTATATTATCTTTAGACTGTGGTTGGGCGATTGGTTTTTCTCTAAAGTTGTGACTATTTATCCCAATGTAGCATACCTTCACTTAGATGGGTGGTGTGGTGTTTTCCTCTTGAGTCGTGGCTTAGTTTCTTGGTCGTGGACATGAGTATGGTGTAGGTTCAATATATATTCCTCACGCCATTGACTACTGCTGCATTTATTGAGGTTGTGGGTTTGATATAAAGGGGCGTGGTTGTCTAAGGAAGAGGCGGATCTATTAAAGTCTCCAACGTTGGTGTTAGGGAAGAAAGCTGCAGCTCACTATGCATAACAAAGGTTGTTGGGCGTATCCTTGCGAGGGTCAACTGATATATCAAAATCCAACCTTGCCATTCCTCCATCCAACAGCTGCAAGCCATGGAACCTAGCAAGTCACCATTCCTGGGAGCTGCTATAACGGGTATTTTAATATTGTAATTGAGTTTGCATTTCTGAGTTATATATTGCTGCAACTTCATTGCTCAAAAAGTCTTGAAAAGGAGGTTCAAGTCTGTGTATTAAATAGTCTGAAATTTTCATGGCTGTTCATACATACTGCTGTCATCTATCTACTCAGAAATTTAATGTGGAAAGTGCTTAATCTCATTGTTGTATTGGATGAACTTCTATAATGAGATGAATGAAGTTATCTATTAGTTGTTGTTATTACTTGTTATTTGCAAACTTGAAACTCATTGGGACTTGTTGTGACCTTTTTCACACATTGCCCCATTCAAGATGGGGACCCTAATTTTTGCTCCATTCTGGTCTTTTTGTCTTTGGTTTTCTCTCTCTCTCTCTCTGCCTCTTTTCTGATGTCTGCCTTTCAAGGATTGTGCCCGTCATTGAGCTTAATTGTGAAATTTGGCCAAGTCTGAGAATTAGGGTTTCTATCTTTCTGGTCAATTTGAAATCAAATGGGGTGAATAAATTGAAAACAGAGCTTAACATTGCTGTCAGTGTGCTTCCAGTAGACTCTTAGCTAAATTTCATCAGATTTCGACGACTTACTATTTTTAGTAAGTGTGCAATTCAGAGTATTCCGTCAGCATTCTTGAAATTCCAACAATACACTACATCCAAGATTTATCGTTGCGCCACAGAAATTTGAGCTTGAAGCAGAACTTACTATTTTTAGCAGCGAATGCAAATTTCAAGGTTTCAATGAAGATTTTTTCAACGCATGTCTGAGGATTCCTTCTGGGTTTTCAGAGACCTTCGCGATGGTATAACATGCAAAGTGAGATGATGACTTTCGGTATTAAGCCTTCAAAGGCTATTTTTAGGGTTTGCATGTCAGGGTTTCCTTTGCATGTCTGATGTTTCCTTATGGGTTTTTCGAGAGCTTCGCGGTGATATGACATGCAAAGCGAGATAATCACTCCTTCAACAACTTGCTATTTTTAGTAGATACATTCTGGCAGTTGCCTCCCAGCACTTCAGAATCACAAACTGATCGCAATGCAACAGAAACGAGAACAAACAGAGGTCGTTTGATTGTGGTGTAATCAGGCTCACTGCTGCAAGGATTTCTCTTGATTTATAGGTCTGATTTTTGTTTGTGATCTGCTGTCTTGTTTTCTCTTCTCGTTTTTGTATTTTTTTGGAAGTTTGATGCTAATGATACTATCGATTCTATTACAATATGCATACAAGAACTCAAAGAAAACTAAACTTCAATGAAACATTTTAGGAGATACTCAATATGATAATAAAGACATTCTTCATTACATGAGTAAGTGCTTTAATGACATAGCTTTCATATATTTCGAATAAGACACCAATTTTACATACATAGATAAACTTTCAGCCAAGATGCGCAGTGAACAGTACTTGCTACAGTACCCGCGCCCAATAAAATGCACATACAAGCTTACTTACAACATTCTCCCACCGTATTTTTGTTGAAAAGGCTTCAAATGAAGGAGGCGCCCACTTTAGAAGAAAGAGCAGCAACAAAAAGGAGGCGTTTTTCTTTGCTTGATGAGATAAAACCCTCTCACAAAGGCGGCTGGCTGTAGATGAATATTTCAGCTTCAAAACCTTCACAAAATTGCTATAACACTTCCAAGATGGCAAAGGAACTTCAAACAACGATTACCCAACCAAAAGATGTCTTCAAACCCTCCAAAACAGCAAAATAGAGCTCCCACGAATCATACAAATTCTGACCTGCCTCTTTAAAGTGGTATTTCACACCATCAAGAGCACAATTTTTGAAGAAACGAAGCCCAACCAGACTTCCCCACTGCTGAAAGTAGAAACCCTAGTTTTCTCCTTCCACACTCTCCACACTTCAAGCTTCAAACAAGTCAAATAATTCATAACATGAGAAGTTCGAACTTCTCAAGTCCCTTTTATAATTTTAGCTTGAAAACACTATTCATTAAAAAGTTACTATTCACTTAAGTTGTTGCTTTTTTCCACTTTAGTGATGAATAGTAACAGCAAAATAGAATTCAACCCCAAGAACTAATAGGCACATGGCCCCCAAAGTCTGGAAAGGTGAAACGATGATGAAGATCAATATTTCAAGCTCCCGTAACACGCCAAACGTGCAATTCCACCATGTCACCAACTCCAGATACCAAATAAGCAAATTTCCGACCAGGTGCCCGGACAGGTGACCCTCTAACCAGAACCCTTAGCCTACGAGGGTCGATGTAATAGGCTAAACCACTGAGTCTCGAAAGGTTAAATAGAAGGGGACATTACATTGATATGCATGCAA
>VDFB02052334.1:0-22735 GCA_007258455.2 Sequoia sempervirens
CTAGCAAAGATGACAAGGAAGGATCAAAGATACAATTAGGAGCAGGAGGAACCCTAGCAAAAGGGTCCCCGCACCCCCCCCCGCCCCTCAACCATCCCTAGTGGACAACAGTACCAGAGCAGTCGTACCCAAGCTCTACAAAACGTTGCCATTCAAAATCTCATATGCCTGTTGGTCTCCACACAAACTCTCACCTAGCGTCACCATCTTTGGAGGAGGTGAAGAGTATATTGTTGTCAAAAAGGGCAACATGCAAATTCATTCTAGAGGGTGAAATTTAATATTTCTCAATGTATACTTTGTACCTGGCATGGAGCTAAATTTACTTTCAGTTAGTCAGATTATGACTCACTCTCCTCAATTAGATATTGTTTTTCAGCATGCATACATGCAGCATTGTTGATAGAGAGACTTGCAATACATTTGTTCAAGAACTTAAGGTCATGGTTTGTATAGACTTGTTGATTATGGTGATTCTCAAGAGCACGCTATGGCTGCTAGGAGCATTTCCATCAACAACCTTTGGCATCAATGTTATGGGCACTTGAATATGCATTATCTCTCTCAGCTATCTAGAAATAATCTAGTTGGTGGTCTACCTGCAATTTAGACTCAGAAACATGGAGTATGCAAAGCGTATCAGAAAGCAACATTGGACTCCATTCTTAGATGGTGACACATGGATAGCTTCCAAGGTATTACAGTTGGTTCACACTAATGTATGTGGACCAATGAACACTCCTTCCATTATTGGTTAAATTAATTTTTGGTGCATTTGTTGATGATTTTGGTAGCAGAAAATCGGCAGGAGTGTATTTTCGCCAGAAGCAAATCGAGGAAGTGTTTGGAAGTATACTTCGAAGAGGTTTAAGGCCTTAGTTATGAGAAAAGTGAATATAGATAGTAGTCACTCGCCAGGTCACAATAATGGGAGTTTTGTTCTTTTCATTTCCTCACGGTTTTTGTACTTTCACGTAGGTCACATTCCGCCTACGACCACCACATTCACCATCAAAAGCGAGGAATGGTGTCGTGAAGCGTTAACAAATCTTTCATTATAGATGGATGATTCTAATACCAGGCATAAAAATGTTCCTAAGAAATTATGGGTTGAAGCAATTTACACTGCAATTTATCTTTTGAACCGATCTCCTACTTATGTCGTTAAAAAGATGACTCCTAAAGAAGCCTGGTCTAGATGCAAGCCTAAGATCATTCACCTAAGTTTTTGGCTCTACTGCTCATGTGGATTCCAGATGCCAAGAGCACTAAGTTGGATTCCAAAAGCCAGAAACTCATGTTCACTGGTTATAGTGAGAATCATAAGGCATATAGGCTAATTGATATAGATACAGATTGTCTCATCTTCGGTCATGATGTTGTGGTTGATGAAGCTACTAGGCCCTTCTATTTGTCTTCTCCTTTTGTGAGCCCTAAGGATCAGTTTGTGAAGGCTTCTTATTTGAATTTTTGTCTTCCCCTAGCTCCACCTAATGGGAGGGATTCTGTAGTTGAGTAGGAACCTCAGCAGAATGTTCCACCACCTACCCCTCCTCAAGACAATTTGGATCCTCATCCAACTAATTTTATTCCAACCACTCTAGGTGATGTTCCTCTTGTTTCAGATGTTGGTACTTCTACTCTTCAGCCAAAATGGTGGGCTAAAACCATAGGTGATCTTCATGATGATGAATTGATTGAGGGTAGATCTACTCGAAAAAAGAGAAAGTAGCAGAATATAGTTAATTTTGCTCTTATGGCCAACCTTCACAGCATCTCTAATCCTCAAACATATTCAGAGGCTAAAGGAATACCTGAGTGGGAATAGGCTATGGAAGTTGAACATCATAGTCTTCAAAAGAATAACACTTGGGTCCTCTTTGATCTTCCACCTGGGAAGAAGCCCATTGGCTACAAATGGGTGTATAAAGTTAAGTACAAGGCTGACAAAACTCTTGATAAGTATAAGGCTCGATTAGTAGCCAAAGGGTTCTCATAGGTAGAGGGCATTGATTATGAGACTTTTGCTCCCATAGCCAAAATGAGTACTATTTGGCTTGTCCTCGTTGTTGCAACCCAGTTTGGATGGAAAATCCATCAAATGGATGTCAAGAGTGCATTCCTCAATGGTGATCTACAGGAAGAAGTCTATATGACACAACCTCCTGGCTTCAAGGTATGTAGACTAGTGAAAGCACTCTATGGCCTTAAACAAGCTCCACAGGCATGGTACACGAAAAATGATAAGTACCTCGTTGATCATGGTTTTCAAAGGAGTCCTTTTTATTCTAATTTGTATGCCAAGCAGTTTGGTGATGATATTCTTTTGTTTGTTCTCTATGTTGATGACCTAATCATTACTGGTAGCTTAGAACATCTAATTGAGGAGATCAAACGTAATCTCAATCAATCATTTGACATGACAAATTTGGGACTTCATTATTGTCTAGGAGTTTAGGTTTGGCTGCGGTCAGTAGCATCTTTATCTACCGGTCCAAAGTATGCGAAGTCATGATAAGTTTGCGGATGAATCTTTTCTGAAGCAGCTAAATCTCTGCCACTATGGAGAACAAAACTATCAACCAAATCAGATTACCTGTCACAAAATGGATCAACGTGGAAGTGAATAGTAAGGCGGTCTCATTTATCTACACTAGACACGATCTCAGGTGATTTTGCAATGGTACATTCTCCGCTTCACATGATAACTCTAAAGTTGGACATGAGGTTGCGTGTGGCGATGTGATAGAAGATATAATGGGGAGCACTTTTCGACTTTTGGCATTTTGTATGGCAGGAATTACTACCAAAATCTAAGTTGATTAGTTTATAGATCAAATTAGGTGATTTGTTGATGGCGGAAGATTTAGCAGGTATAATTTTCAATTTAAGATGCAGAGGAATTTTTTGAAATTCACGTAAGACGTGAAAACGGCGGTGACTCTTTTCACTCAACTAAGGCTGACAAACATCAAGGAAGCTGATATCTTTGACTTGTGGCAGTTTGGCTTTGAAGGATGCTTTCTGACATGCAAATATCTCAAGCAGGGCCTTCCCCCTTGTATTGTGACAATCAAGGGATGTTGAAACTTGCCAAAAATTTAGTCTTCCATGAAAGGACCAAGCATGTTGAACTTCATTGTCATTTCATCTACCAGCTTGTCGAAGATGGATCAATTGTGTTGTAGTATGTTACAACTGAGGATCAAACTGCAAATATTCTCACTAAGTCTCTGAGCTTGGATAAGTTTGTCAAATTTAGGGGGCACCTTGGTGTAGTTGATAGATTGACCATTAAGGGAGGGTATTAAATTAATATTTAAATAGTTTATATTAATGGTCAATATTGTAATATATTAAGATTAGATTGTTTCTTCTTTTGTTCTCTTCAGTTCATTTTTCGAAACTTCTATATTCTTTATTGTAAATTATCTTTAAAGACATTTGTCTCTTTCAATTATATACATTAAGAATTTACCAAAACAATAAGCAAGATTTTCCAATCTCCATCCAATTTCACAAACTCTGTTCAACAAAACTCCCTTGTTGACATGCTACCAAAAAATGAGACCTTCATAAGGAGAAACAAGAGATAAGGATCCCTCATCATCTCAAAAATATGACATTTTTTTTCTTAGTGAAATGGTTGTCTAAATATTATCTTTGAAGGTTGCATTATTCCTAGGTCTAGTTCATATCACTTCCCTAGCATGGCACATTAACTCAACACATCCCAAATTCCTTTTCAACTTTAAAAACATGTGGTTCAAAGATGAATCCTTCCTTGACCTAGTCAAAATTTGGTGGGCAGCCAGGTCCAAAATCAAAGAATAAAAAAGTTCATTTTGGTTCAAAAATTTTCCACTCTTAAACTAAGAATCACAATATGGAACAAAAATAGCTTCAAAAATATTTTCTCCAAAAACAAAAAAAAAAAAGGTGGAAAGAGAACTCTTCAATCTCAATGAGGAAGTCATTAAGGGAGGCATGTCTTAGGGGCATTTCATGACTCCTTGCCAAATTAGCATACTTGCAAGCCAAAGAGGATTGGAGGCAAAATTCAAGGCAGATTTGGTTAAAAGAAAGTTTCAAGCCCAAATGACTACCCCATCACTTTTTTTCAAAAGTGCTAACACATTTTAGGTAGGGAAGTTGTGGAGGCATCTAGTGAATCACATAGGTACAAAAAAAACTCAAAGCCCCCAACTGCACCTTCATCACTCTTGTTCCAAAAAGGAAACCCCTAGAGTCATTTTCTGACTTTTGGCCAATCTCTCTATGTAATAACCTCTACAAGATTTTGGTGAAACAATGGTAAATAGATTACAAATTATTTTATCGACCCTAATCTCAAAACCTCAAAGCAGTTTTGTTCCAAGAGTAATCATTTCAAAAGGCATAATCACTACCCATGAGATCGTCCGTTCTATTTCCAACTACAATTAAAAAGGGTATGCATCAAACTAGATATAAGTAGAGCTTGTGATAAAGTGAACTGGAGATTTCCGATGAAGATATTGGAAAGCTTTAGTTTCTCCCTACCTCGGCAGGAATTAATTTATGAATGCATTGCTACTCCAAGTTTCTCTATTCTAATCAACTATGGACCTGTTGGTTTCTTTGCTCCCACATTCTCCCTTCTTAATGGCGGAGGTGCTGGGAAGATACATATGCTAGGCTCGAATGGACCACAAATGGTCAAGTATTAAAGCCACATAATATTCTGAGGCCTTCACTCATTTGCAACTTGCAGATGATAACATTGTGTTTGGGGATGCAAGTATGAAGGAAACTCACACAATCAGAACCATATTGGACTCTTTACCTGGAAAATTTAGGTCAGCAAATACACAACCACAAATTTAAGGTTTTCTTCTTCAATGTACCCCCAAGATCTCAATAAAGTATTACTAGAATCCTAGGCTGCGTGCATGGTACTCTCTCTTCCTGCTACATTGGTGTTCCAATGTTTGTGAGTGCCTACAAGCTGCACTTTGAACTCTTTATTAGAGGCTTCCAAATCTCGCCTGACTACACGGAGAGGCAAATAGTTAAGTTTTCTGAGAAGAATCACAATGATTAAATTGATATTGTCGGTACTTCCAATATATATCTTTTCGGTTTTGAAAGCTCCAAGTGGGACTATAGCCACTATCAATAAAATAATTAAAGATTCAATTTGGCAAGGTTTGGAGGACAAGAGGAAATTCCCCTTGATAGTCAGGGAAAAAATATGCTTACGTTAGGAGAATGGGGATATTGGACAAAAGAATCTACATTTGGATAACTAGTTTGGAATATCCATGCAAATAGGGATTCCATTTGGAGTGAATTGCGAGGAAAGATTTCTTGACTCAATGGAAGACAACAAGGAATCCTCCATCTAGATCCCGTGGGGGGGATAGTCATTAAGGGAGAGGTAACTTTGAAAAAATCATAAATCACATGGTTCAACAATGGAGTTCCAAAGTATTTGATTACATATTGCCCTTTCAATCTAGCAATATAACAATCTATACATGGAAAGCTATGCCCCGTGATGTTTGTTCAAAAGTGCAGGTGGACAGTCTGGTGTCTATTTAAAATCAGCTCATATTTCACATCACTAAAAACGAGAATGAACTCAAATGGATTTGCTCTACTTCTGGAATTTATTTGTTCAAGCTTGGCTACAAATCTCTTGCCCAATCTAGAAGATCCTGCTTGGCCAACAATCAAATGTTGGCATAAGGCGTGTTTATCCAACGCAGGCATTTTTTCCTGGCAATCAAAAGGAAAGTCCTTGTTGGTGACAGGTTTCAAAATTTGGGTTTCTCAGGACTTTTCAAATGCACCCTTTGTCTCTAGGCAAAAGAAAAAAGTGAGCAAATCTACATCAATTGTCCTTATACTGAAAAATGTCGGCATTGGCTGGCCATCAAATGTTTTGCTTATCAGATGGTTGTTTGCTTTCTGCTTTCTCTGTTTTATTTCCTTCTGTACTTCCCAACACACTACGCTATCTTGTAAAAAGGTTTGAGCACTTTTAAAACCCAACCTTAACCAATCAATAATATATATATATATATATATATATATATATAGTGAGCTCTATTGGAGCCTTTACCTTGGGAAATAAAACATGACCATATCTGGAGTACAACTAAAGAAGGGGAATACACACCAAGCCAAAACTTGAATCCACAAGCCAAGGGCCCTAAAGGATGCAAGCATAGGCACATCCATCAAAGAAATCTCCATAAAAACCAAAACTTAAAAAATTGGTATAGCACGCCTTTTTTGCATAAAAAAGATCTTGATTGAGAAAAGCACGACTTTCCTTGCCCTTGGGATGTTGCAACTCCATGTCTCACCTGCTACCAACCCCAAACATGATACACTACATCAATGCATATATGGTTCTTCCCTAATATATGTTTTTGTCACCTACATGAACAAAACACATGTACGTTCACACAACCAGTCATTTTCCTATTCATGTTTTTCTCTTAGTATTAATCTCTCAAACCTTCTCATCATTCAATTATATTGTGTATTGTGTTTCCATCTCAATATGCACAAATTCTTTCGAGCAATTTCAATACATCGTTTAAACAAGAATACACTAATTATTTTTGCAAACCCATAGGTGTTCCATTTGCACACATTTTGCATACCTGCTACATTAAGTACTACCATGACCATGAACATGAACTCATATTACGTAGTTACTATATTCAGTTGGACTCTATTAGAGTTTTCAATCTTGTTATTTATCTGATGGAGAATTTGAACGATTTACCATAACATGCCCTCTATTTTGTATTCAATCTTCTATAAACAACCCTTTGTATTTTACCTTTGGTGTATAGCCTATGTTTTCATAATGAGCTCTCCATTTCATACTCTACTTTCTTAAATAACTTTTTGCATTTTACCTTAATATACAGCCTATCTTCTCATCTCAACAAGGGCTAAATATGACCTATATCATGACATCAATAAAGGACTTGTGCTAAGTTGACAAACGAAACAAAGTTGAATTGATTGTCATAAATATCAAAACCGTTACCTGCTCCCCAATCTTTCACCATAATATGTATGTAACATGGCAAGGTGTAAATTGTCTGCTCAATGAACTACTGCCAAATTCAACAGTCACAAACATATTTTATCTTTTTTTAATAAATTAGACCACATTTGTTATAGCTTTATTCAATGTAGCATGTTTAACATAGAAACTCCCTTTCATTATGCCTATTATAAGAATGTTGAAAAAGGGTTTACTTATCTTCAATATAAAGTTGCTGCCACTGACCATATTTGGCCCAGATATCAACGTACAGTCCTTAAATTGTTTTATCTATCTGATTCAAAGGATAACACTATGTATTGGATGTTTGTCATTGTTTTCTAAGTGAATATGTGAAGCTATAAATTCATTTCTACTCCTGTTGGACCTATGTAAATTCCACTAAATACTAGTATAACACTAATAATTGCCAACTAACATCAATAAAACGGTTATTTAATGGTTTGGGAGTTTCTATCAAGATGCTAATACATCTCAAACTGCTAAACCTTCAACATTTAAGTCAATAGGAAAGATAGTAACAGAGAGGCATACACCAAAGAGAGGCATCAAACTTGCTTTTGAAGGTTATAAATATTTTTATGCAACACACCCTCGGAAAATATTCAGCATTTTACACAAGTCCAATTTGCAGGATGCTACAAAAGGTCCCCCAGGAATGAAACATGCCCTAGTTAATCTGTGCAATTCAAATATTGCAAAAATATGCAACATAATCCAAAAGAACATAGAACTAAAATTCATATCCCATCATTTGAAAAAAAACTACTCCATTAAATTCATTCTGATAAATATTCTTAAATACATAACTGAGATTTTTTCACTTACCTTTGTAAGCTGTGCAAGGTTTCGGATCATTCTTCAATTTTGAGAAACAATAAAGATAACTCAGACCTTTGTAAGACATTATATAGCCAGATATTGATTGTTTAGTATTCTAGCATCTTCTTTTTCCTGAACAATTACTATTGGAAGACAGCAGACACACACTAATGCCACAGAAAAAACCATTGCAAAACTTTAACACATTAGGCATATGTCTATCATCAACATTATATTGTTTTTTGTCTGAGGTTAATATAACAGTTTCACTTAACATGTAATGCAAGGAACTTAACAAGTAGGCATTAATAAATTGGAAATCAATTACTGTACTACCATATACAAGAGATTAGAACAAAAAATGTAATAGTAAATCACTAATCAGTTAACTATAGAACCAAGTACAAATGTATACTTGCCTGCCAAATCCCTTAAATTACACAGGATCAAACCAAACTGAAAATTGCCCATTAGTTGCACAGGCCCTCTGCTTAAATAAACAGATGAAGATTTTGAAGATAACATGAAACAAATGTAGTATGAAATGTATATTATTATGTTAAAATTGTGGAGGATAATATGATTGGTGAGGTGGTGGTGGTGGTGGTGGCGGTGGTGGTGGTGGTGGAACTGGGTGATATGCTGCATATTGTTGATATGGAGGTGGAGGTCCATAAGGAGGACCATAGTAATGATGATACTGCCCCTCTTGAGAATGCTGTGCTGCATAGTATGAACCACTGGAAGGGCCATAGATAGGTTGCTGGGAAGGTTGCCCTTCCTGGATTTCATTTGTTGTGCCTTGCTTACTGCTGCTAGTGTCTGGTGCTGGAGCAACAGCTCCCATTCTCTGAGGATCCATGGATGGATAGAAAGCTCGTTCTGAGGGAGGGGGTGGAGCAGGAATGTTGAAGTAATGTAAAGATGGCTGATCCTGACTACTCTGTGGCTGCTCTTGACTCTGATGCTGAGATACTATAGATCTTGGAAGCATCCCACTATGAGAAATAAGTTTTGCAGATTGATCTCCCTGATTTTCAACTTCTGGTTTGGGAACCTGTGGTTTCCCCCATAATAGCTTAAGCCTCAAGCCTTTAATAACAAGCTTGTTGGACAAATTTTCTGCTGCCTTCTCAGCCCCTTCCCTGGTAGTGTATGTCACAAATGCACATGCTCGTTGAAAAACTAGTCTGATGGATTCAATTTCACCATACCCATAGAAATTGTCCTTCAGATCATCTTCAGTAACTCTTTGATCAAGCCCACCAACATACAAGGTCTTTATACCCTCATCTTCTGGAGGAGCAAGAGATGACATCTCACCAGCTTTATTCAAGAGTTTTGCTGCAACTGGATCATTTACTCTGCAAAAGAAGAAAGACTTTGTTAGTGCAAACCATTAGAACAACTCAAAAGCCCACATAAACTAGCCACTGGCAACAATTTTCACATATATATTGGTCAAACATAAACTTTCCCTCTTTTTCTTGCTGTGCCTTACTATTTTATTCAGACCGCAATACAGAAATTACTGTCAAGATCACCATGAGACAATGAGAGATTCATATTCATGGTTAGCATTGCTTTGGTTTGTTATGGTTTTAGAAGTTCTTTACATTTTGAGAATGTTGGGCAACCTTTAATGTTCCCTTTTTGAAATTAATTATTAAACTAAGATAAACCCAAAAACACCTATAATAAAATATTATAAAAAAGAGGGCCTCAAGTAAAATTAAATTATAAAATAAGAAAAATTAAAATATCAAAATATAAAATATAATATAATCATAAATATAAAATTAGAAAATTAAAGTTTATTTTAAATAAAAATTCCTCTCAAATAGGGGTCATGAAGGAAATTCAAAGAGTAATGACTTTTGGAGGAAAATTCCATTCAAGAGAGGCCAAGCAAGGAGAAGGAAGTAGATATCGAGAAAATATTTTATCTGATTTATACTCCTTGTTGGAGCATAGAACTTCGGTTCAAATAACCTGAGGACAAATCCCCTCTACATCTAGAATTGGAGGACAAAAAACCCACAATTTCATAGAGAGATTTCACACAGGAATTACCATTGTGCAGATTCGGCATTCTGATTAATACTGATAAAGATTTCAAGTTAATAATGTTTGCTGTTTATCAACAAATCTGATCATTACCCTAGATGGATGTTTATGCTGAGCATGGCCATGGCATTCTAAGGACTGGTTGCATAGAGCCTATTGTAATTGAATTTTATTTGATTCTCATATATCTGAGGTGGCTCAAATAGCACAAATATATTACCATTTGACTGCAAATTCCAAATAAGTTATTCATCATTCAACTACTGTGATTCAATTGGCAGATCGGAGATAAGTTGTGGGTGTATCAGTTGGGAATATGGCAGAATTATCCCAACAATAATTGAAGATCGGGATTCTATGATTTCTCTCAGAGCTGTGATTCATATCGACAAGGGTTTGTGATGAATTAGTGAGGCTTTTGCAGAAAATATTAGCAATTCTTCTTGGTAATCAACACCATCGATTTATATTCTTATCAGCGTCATTCACTGGGCTGAGAATTCTCAATTCATATTCTGCAAACAACAATTCATATTCCTACCCAAGCAAAGCCACCATACATAACAACTCATCCATTTGGGCTGCAATTTCACAATTGTGTTGAATTAATCCCTTCAATATTACTAAATTCTGACCAGACTAGTATGGAAGTCAAACTATGCATATTATAAAGCAGGTTTGGGAACAGCTGTCTCTAAAGGGTGAAGATTTAAAGTTTTGGTTATCAATTGCATAAGAATTCATCATCCATATGTAATTTTATTTTGCAATCATATCAAGATTCATAATACAATGATTTCCTTGAGGAGCTAACCTTTGTAAATTGTTGAAGGGGATTAAAATTGGTCATACATCATAAAATATTCCATTCAGGATATTACACAACCAAATAATCTATGGAAAGCAACCTAAATCATATTATACCATGGTATCCTGTCAACTGAAGATTTAAATTTGTGCCCATTTATTTACATTTTGTTGTTTGTTTTGCCAAAAAGAATTGTAGGCCTGGTAAATGTGCCATTCTTGAAAGGTAGCCACTTGGAGCTCAACCATTTGAGCTTAACAGGTCATGTTCGTCTTCTTCATGTCTTTGCTTCTTTAAATGCCAAGATTTGGGCCTACCAATCAAGTGCCATTTAGAGCCCACCTAAAGTGTGTGTGTGTGTGTGTATATATATATGTGTTTAATTCACTGATTTGCAGCCACTTGTATATTTTTAGGAAACTTTTGTTCAGATGGTATTCTGTCTCCTCCCTGGTTGCACAAACACATTTCTACCTCTTCTTGGTTTGTACCTTCATTTGTTGGTGCATAATTAAGTTTCTTGCTCTGACTCTTTTCTTTGGCCATTCTCAGCTTTCAGTCTCATTCAGTAAACTGTCAGTGTTTTGTCTCACAGTGGACATGTTTTGTAATGGGTTTGTCATAAAGGCTTGTCTGATTGACTGGTGGCTTTTCCTAAGTGCAAGATGATTACAGATCAGGGATGTCACAGATGTATAGCCATTCAGGGACAATGACCTTGGACCTTAATATAGGGACTAGCATTTGTGCGAGCGTCCCATTTTCTAGGACAGGAGACAACCAGGATGCAGTCCCTTGCCTTTGCTACAGAGTTTCCTGATGGGGACAAGGGACTGGGTTGGGATTCATCATGTAATCTGTTTCCAGAAATTGCTAAGGATAACAGGTGTTAGTTGGTTGGTTTTATGTCATTTTTCATTAATTGCCTGATGGGTGCAATCATCTTAATTCTTAGAAATGACATATGGACAGTTTGTTTCAAGCGATGTTTAGTGAAATGTATATTTTCTGACATGCTGACACACAATTGTATTATCTATATTAAAAATGGATTATTAAAGATCTTTTATACCATCTGTGACATTGGGTGTGTTGATATTGATCATTTTTCCTAATGGAACAACACAGATATTATTACCTTCAGGTGGTTGTCATTTGAAGACTGAAATGTGAACCTTTTTGCAAATTTCTCTTATCTTTGACTGAATGATAAGAACACAGCTGAACTTAAAGGCCCTGATACTCTTGTTTTCTTGATCTTCTTACACTTTGTACACACTCCATTACCCACATTATTAATATACTGCACAGAAACATGGTTCATAAATCTACTTTATACAATTTTCCCTCCTCCCCATCCCAAGGAAACAAAGAAATGGTCATTGGTGCCATCTTGTCCAGGACTGGGAGTAGGAAGACCATTCTGCCTCTATTTAATTTTAAGGTTGGTCATAGATGAATCCTTTTGCATCTACCATGCAAGCCTGGCTATTTGAAGAAAAACAAATTCCTGCCAAGATGTTCAAGAATAGAAAGTTACCTAATCTATCAATTTGTCATGATTTGCATGTTTATAGGGATATATGGTGGCTTCACTTATCCAGTGCCCATTGATTCAAAGTTATCAGTAAATATAGCTTTTGGAAATGTTATTATTAAAAAACATTTCATCAGTGCCCTCCGATTCAACATGATTGGTCAGTTTCAAGACCTTTCCCCAGTTGAGACAAATTCCTTGGCTTGTTCTCAATGGATGGTTTGTCTTTGGCAAGGGTTTAGGCTTTCAAATCAGAAAGTTATTTGGTTTTTCAAGCTCAAGCGCGTCAGCTGTAGAAATTCAGAAATTCTATCAACAAGTCTTTGTAAACATGCCAAACCTTAGCTAGACCAAAGTAGCCTAAAATTCTAGCCATATACCCAATGTATGTTGGAATTCAGGGGCATGAAGCATAAAGATCAAATATAATTTGCTGATTAACAATAATCAAACCAAAGACCCTTGTTAAAGATCATAATGACACAACCCTCTTGGCCTGAATACTACATTAATTGAAATCTAAATTACAAGGAAAATCAACAGTAGCCAAAGCACAAACTTTCCTAAAAGGCAATGCCAACAATGACTATCAAAAATAATGTCTCCAACCAGAAATCAACAATCTTGAGATTTCAACAAACCACATGCAAAGCTCAGTCTAACTCAAGGAAATAATGTGCTTAAGGCCACATGTTAATCACCTTTAGCTTAAAAGCACGATTTGTTTTTTCTCAATAACCCATGTGAAGATATAAGTCCAAAATCTTATTGCCTTTAAAAGGGAAAAGGTGAATCTTAAAAATTAGCAAAGTCACGTACTGTTGGTTGGTTGGGGACAATGACCAAGATTACAATAAATGATTAATTACAGTCAAGCCTCTGATCATTCTTCACTCCATATATATATATATATGAACTAGTGGCCTTAGGATAACCAAGCTTGTGGCAAAGCAAGAATTTCATGCAGATCTTTTGGTAGCATCTAAAGACTAAACCTGCTTTAAAAATAGTCCTGAAATTTAATCCAACAAATACCCACATTCAGATTCAGTTGTGCTTAGGAAATACTGGGAAACAACTTTACAAACTATGTCAAACTCAGCATATTCTCTCCAATTAATTATTTTTCACTGAAATCACAAAATGCAGCTATATCTGATGAATAGGAAGTTCACATAGCTTCTCTAAGAAATGGTGGGGCTAGCATTGGCAGAGACGTCAATATCTGGTAGCTTGGGCCAACTTTCTGCCACTAGTTGAAACATCGACCTGTGAGTCTCATGCCTGAATACACGTTTCGTAACAAAGATGGCCGGCGAGATCAAGTCACTGCCTATATGTATAGTCTATGTGCCAACTGACCCGGCCCTTTAGGACTGGGGGGTGGGAAGATATAGATATGCCTTAGGTCGGGACAAGACAAGTATGAATCAATCCGCGATCGCTCCAATCAATCTCCCATTCTCAGCTACTTAACTCCTCTGGGCTGGCCAGTGGGTTTTTGTGGGGATTGATTCCTTCCCCAAGGATTCGAGCCAACCAGCCCAGCATCGGAACTATAATTGCTGACGACAGCAAACTGAGTACCATATACACATTTGTGCAGCATAAATACAAGAATACACCAAAAATGTACATATAAATGAACCACAAGTAGCTTAATTTGCCCCATAGGAAGTACACTCCCAGCAATGCAAGAAGGGGATAACTCAGGACATACAGAGAGAATAAGAGAAAGAGCAAGGAATAGAAGCATACCAAAAACTATAAAATCTTCTAAACAAGCCAGACAAGACAATTTCAATTCTCTTTAGCTATTTCTCACAGAGAAGAAAAGAAAAATAAATAGCTGCAGGTCAGTTGTGGCTGAGAAGATGTAACAATGTATGAACTTGCTGTAAACAATGATTGAACCAAAAAAACACTGATGAGGATGTTCCTGCAACTCTTGTAGCCTCTAAATTAGTCTTTTTGGTATTTTGCATCCCAATTCCTTGTGATGAGGAATTGGGACATAATAACATTGTGTTAAATGTTTGAATTGGATTTATGGTCTGAGCTCTTTTGTGCACCAAGACTAGGCATTCAATGCTACACATGCACCTCCATGCTCTGGGTTGTATGAATATTTTTCTACTACATGAAATTTTCACTCTACAATTTATAAAAGCATATATAGAAACCAAATCATGAAGGCCCACAGATGGTTCAGCATCAGAATCTATGGAATCAAACAATAACATTTTAACAGATACATTTACTGAGAATTTAAAAACAAATCACTGGCCAATGCATTTCGGATCTGAATTGAACACACACAAAAACTTACCCATAATATCGATCCTTAATGTTCTGGTGAGAAAGCTCCCCTGTGACAGGCATCTCATGTCGATAAGGGCATTCAGCACCTCGCGTACACTCACCGCGAACATAGAAACTACAAACATGAGCTCTATTTCTTTTATAATATGGTGTTGTTCTTTGAAGCTTCAATATTGTATCATTTGGACGGGCCTTTCCATATGATGACTCATAATCTATACCTGCTCTAGCCTGCAAGAGCCACAGTCAATAGTTTGCTTTCAAAGCATCTAACAGACAAAGCATTTAACCAGCAACTGGGATCTAAACTTGGTATTTGGCTCCTAGCTTATTGAGAAAAATACAACAAACCAATATTAGAAATTTTCAAACATACAATTCAAAGAGATAAATGACAATCAAACTATTGATAAATTTAACCTTGTCAGGCTAATGTCAGAACCAGCAATTCTACATATCAATGAATTTTAGTTGCTAACATAGAAATGATTTCATATAAAGGATAAATGAATTCCATGTTACCTAGTTCTGCAGGAATCCTGGCCGAACCAAAACTGGTCTGGACCAGGTTCTGATCCTGGTCTGGGTCTGGCTTGGGTTTGCCCAAGGTACTGTCTCAGGTGTCCAAATTCAGCTTATGTACATCTAAACTTTGCTAAACTGAACAAAGAAACCCAGAGCAGAAGACTTAAGTCTTTAACAAGCCCATTGTAGCCAAAATCATGAGAAAAAACTTGATTTCAACATAAAATTGCCCACTATGATTTAGGATTAGAGTTTTCATGGTTTTTTCCCAACTTCTCGCAATTTTTTAACCAATTTTATCACTGAAAATCACATCTGCCATATTCTCGCCAATTTCTTCCTTTTTTTCTTGTTTTCTCCCATATAGTTGACTATGACAAAATTTTTTAAGCCATAACCCTAAACCTGTCTTTTCCATTTTTAAAAAAAAAAACCTAACCCAAATTTTCCCTAATTATATCAAATTTTTTTGAAAAATATCTTTTTGGTTTTCCCAATTATCCCTGAGAACAATTTTTGCTGCTATGCACAAGCCAAATGTAGAGGGCCCGGGGAAGGACTGACAAATGTAGAGTCCTTCAACCCTCAACATTTGCATGGTGCAGCTAGTGACAGCGTACTTACCCAATCCTCAAGAGCTTCCAGTCCCATCAAGGATGAGGCCTTCCAACACTGCTACAGTATCATTTGTATGGTGTAGCTAGTGACACCACCAGTAGTACTTGTTCCTTCCAATGAATCAGATGACATTGATGTGTTTCAATGAAGAGAGAAATGAGATTTCTATTGATTTTACATGTGCAGATTCACTAATATAAGTCATTTTGATTATCTTTAAAATTTGACAATTGACATTGAATTATCAATCACCAGCTGTGTTCTGTATTTATTTTGTAGATTTTGTGATATATATACATATAGACAAACCAGCTTTAGTGAACCTAGAGTAAAAAAAAAATGGAGAACTGCCTAATCTGAACCAGCAACATAGACAGAATTAGCCTTGTATTAAGTATTCAGGGAATGTCACTTCTTCTTTTTCCACTTTATTAAATGTCACTTTAAAGATAACATAATAATTCTTAAAATATGCCATTGTTCTATATACACTTTAGTTTCTTTTGGATATAACAAACAAGAATTTGATACAACATTATCAAAATTTCATCTACATCATCAGACTTCCCATGCTAAATGTAATTTATCATCCAATAGCTTCTTGAACATTAATATGTGCAACGTTAACAACAAATCTTCTTTGCAAATCATTACATAAACTTAAAATGAGATGACAACTTCAAAACCTCTAATATTATTGAAGCACATAGAATGGCCAAAACAACTCTAAAATAACTCAGTAAGAAGTGAAGACAAAGTATTCTGCAACTTAAGAGCTTCATTGAGAATACATAAAGCTTGATATCCCATTGTCTTAACAGATTGTGCCTGCTCCCAACAATATGAATGAGTGAATTGAATAATCACACCCATAACCTAGCATCCAACACCACCTTTTTGGCTTCTCAAATGTTCTTTGAACACGATTGCTCTATGGAGGTTTGGAATTTGTGTTGGCACATCATAACTGCAAATTATAAAGATTCTTTTGTGTTCATTATCCTTGTATTGAATTATTAAAGAATGTTGCAACTATTTTCCTTCCACTTGATAAGAGCTTGTTCATATCCTATACAGCCTAACCTATTTCACTGGCTTCCCCATTGTACAAATGTGCAAATTGCATAATTGCCCACAACGTAGCATTCAACTGCCTTTCAACTTCTCAATATTATCTTGATCAAGATTTATTCAGATAGGTGGAAATTATTTTCACACATCATCAATGTAAATTATGGAGATGCCTACATGACCATTCTCCTTGTATTGAACTCTTAGTGAATGTTGCAACTTCTCTTTCACTGCATTTGGTATCTCTATGATTAGAAAACCCTTGTCAAGATTGAATATAGTTCTAATTAATCCTATACAACCATTATCCTTGTATTGAACTCTAAGCAACAGTTGCAACTTCTCCATATTCCACTTCATTAGGTATCTCCTCTAAAATTAACAAATCCTTCTTGTGACTGGATGTAATAAAAATTTAACATTTCCAGTTTTCTCTGGATATAACAAACAACAAGTTGACTTGAAGCATTGTAAAATCATCATATATATCATCACAGACTTCCCTTGCTATTTCCAGTTTTTTGAGTTTTTTAAAATACAATGTCATTATGACAAACCATTAAGAAACACCACTAAGACACATGCTGTAGCTTATGTCAACAAATTCCCGAAAAAGGAAAAAGGAAAAAGAAAAAAAAAAACCTTCAGAATGACATTTGTCATTTGCAATTGTGTTTCTTCACCATTTCCTGCTGCTCATCTGATTTTACACCAGATGTATAATAGGAATCATCATATTCAGTGTAAGACACCATACACTCCTTTTGAAAGTTGCAATTACTGTTAAAAAATTACCAGGATTATAGTTTGATTATGTAATCATTTCGAAAGGTGTGTTGTAGTTTTATGTCACTGCTACAAGAAACAATGTGGTATGATACTCCCATGGTATCCCAAAGGAATTCTGAGCCATCATTTAAATGAATATTTATTGTTATGATGTACAACCCATTTCCTTGATTCAAACTTATGGTTTTCAATTGAGCACAGCCATGGTTTCGTGTTATCAAGCCCATGTTGACGAAATATATATTACCATATCACCACTAATAAGACAAATATATATAGTTAACTATTAAAATAGAATTACCCTATCATTTGGAAACCAATAAATTGTTAAAGCATAAAGGCTAAAGCTATTGCTTGCTCTCCACCTGAAGTAGGTTTCCTTTAACTGAACTTTGATGGAGCTGCCAAAGGTAATCCAGGTCCAACCAGTGCAAGTGTCATGATCCATTCTTCTATTAGTATTTGTAAAGGGTGCCTCCTATTTGGTTTCTAATTCTAACAACATAGCAGAAGCTTTGGCAATGTTAGAAGGCCATAAATTGGTCGTCTCTGTGGGATGCGAAAATCTGGAGGTGGAAGGCAATTCTCTGATTGTGATTAATGGGCTTAGGAATAATTCTTTGAAGGATTAGAAGCTGAACAATATTATTAAGGAAGTGCTTCATCTATGTCTTCGCCTCAAAGACATTTCTTGTGAGCATTATTTTAGAGAATGTAACAGGATTGTCAATTGTCTTTGCCAACATTGAGGTTTTGGTCTACTCCCTTTTGCTTCTAAATTTAGCAATCTACTAAAGACTAGGATTTATTGGCTCTGGTTAATGTGGATTCCCTCCCATCAAAGACTCAATTATACCAATGATATTCTTTTGAGATGGTTGATATCTTGTGAAGGACCACTATTTATTTGAAAGGATGTCAGCTGTGTGGAATCATTTTGTTTCTTTCATGCCAAACTGGGTAATTAGTAAAGAGATAGTAGGGCAACTGCCTCACTTATCCGGTGTTGTTGTTGCTGCCAAGCCATGCCAATTTCGGTTCTCTTTATTTTGCAAGCTGGGTGCCAGTTTAATCAAATAACGGATAATACACTGCATGCAATTTTTTTGGGGTATGTGGTTGTTAGGGAATGCCCATACATAAAACATATAAAAATCATGGATATAGACATATTTGCAGCCTAAAAAGTAAAAACAAAAATTAAATTTAGAATACCACATATCATGCATATGCTAAACAGAACTTAGAACTACCATAAATATAACAAATCTGAAATACAATTATACTAAATTAATTTGATATCAATTTTTCAAAACTTGATGCATTTAAGCACATGAAAAAGTTGAAAAAAACTTCAAAATCTGCGTTGAGATTTTTGGAATCGGTCAAACACGCCACGTCGACTGGAAAAACGTCAGGATTCGTCTATATTTTAAAATACGTTTCAGGATTAAAAAATGCAGTACCCTGGTCGATTCCACAAGGTTTTTACACGTATCCAATTCGGATACGTACCAGTACCCGGAATCAGCAGGGCATATGAGCGATTCCGGTAACTTAGCTTGCAAGTGTTGCAGGGAGGCTTTTCTCTGTTGCTAAGCAATCATGAACCATGGCTTCTCTATTCAGGATTTTCCCTACAGTGGTGCAGTTTCTAACCATTGCTTTCTACATTCAAGAAGTCACCACTCTACACTTCATCAAGGATGTTTTGGGCTTGGTGAATCTGAGCAATATGGCTGTTGTGCAGCAGAGCATCTTTTACTGAAGAATTCACCTTCAAGCTAGGTGCCAAGATTTATGATTCTGTTATGAAAGAGTGGACTCTCTCACAAATCCTTCCTAACAACAGTTTAATCATGCTGGCAAATAATCCTGAGGTAAAAAAGGTAGAGGCAGAGGATGTTGCAGTAAGACAACAGCAAGCTGAGGAGTTGGCAGATCTCCAGCAAGCTTCCAACACCCTGTTCCAACACCCTGTCAAAGAAAAATGCAAATTTAGCTCTGTATGGCCATGACTTGGCTTTGTCATTGGATAACCTTTGTGTTATCATTTGAGAGGGTTGTTTGGAAATCACAAGTTTATACACCTTACTGGCCATCTCTAAAAGCGGTGTTTTACGAACTGCAGGTAGATCCATAATATAGTTGGTATCTAGATGGCAGCTAAGGAAGATTGAGCACCAGACCCCCTGGCTTATCTGGCCAACTTGGTTGGATGTATGTTCTTGTTTTTAGTTGCTTTTTGTTTTCTCGTGCACGGTTTTATACTAGGGTTTAGCTTGGTCACAGGTTTTGGTATTTTGTTTTAGTATATTTCTTTTTGGCTTGTTCCAGTTTATCCAAATTGAAAAAACATTTGTATGTCTGGGCAAGGGCCTCCATTAGAACCCTCAATTAACCTATCAAGAAATCTATTACGGTAGAACAAATTCCTCAACCACTGGAATTAGCCACTTTGCTTGGAAAAAGCTCATTATGTGAAATAAATTAATAATCTTTGTCCAGTGATTTCAATCTTGATTATATAATAACTTTTGTATTTAAATCAAATTGAGAAATAACTACTTTTAACAAGTTGCTAATACTAAAGAATTCTCTATTTGTCAATTTCAATATTGTATGTAGTTTGAGGCATCAGAGGAGGCCAATCTCGTACAATGACCACAACATCTGCAATCTCTTTATTAGTTTCTCCTAAGGCAGCTATCTGAAGACAAATGTAAGAAACCCCTTTGGAATCTTTACAGCTGCTACCAGCTTTGGAGAATATTGCTTATGCTGCATCTTTCTTTTGTCTTGTCTACAAATAGGAAGAAAAACAGGATGTTTTCAAGACACTAGAAGGCTAAAACTTGTGTCTATACTTTGATCTTGGAATCACAAGAGCGTAATAGCTGATTGACAATAGGATAACAATTTACTTCTTTAATAAAAGTAAAATAAACATCATTTTGCACTAATCATCTTGCTTCTATACATTAAAAATGTTCAACAATTGAAGGAGACAAACAAGAGGAAAAGGTGATACCCATCTAGTAACTCTTCAAATAAAATTAATAAAAAATACGGTAGCAGAAATTGACACTCTGTCTAAAGCTTTATACTAACTATATGGTGAAACAGTATACAGCTGTTCACACAGAAGAAATTCTTTCAGCACTACCATCCAAAGAATGTATCAAATATACAATCTGTAAAATGACTCCAAATGCTCTTTTACATTTTGAAAAGCTCTTAAGGCTAAAAGCTTAATTCACTCCAACAAAAAAAAGTAAGAAATCAATATATTTTCACACAAAACTATATAAACTTAGAACCTGTTGAGTTACAGGCAGAAATTGAGATATATGAAAACCTAAAAGCAAACAGAATATATCTTTTAATAAATCCATTGATTATTACACATTCACAAACAAAAAGTTAATTTATTCACAATCTAGCATTGTTTCTGACATTAAAAACTTAAGATTTTATCAATTGGTAAAAGTGAGAAAGAACCTTGCGATCCTGCTCCTCTGCAAAATATTCTCTATTAACATCGCTCTTTGGAATAGCATCATTAGTGTTAATGGCCAAAGCTGTATCCCGAACTTGGACAGGCAATCCATACTCAAGATCAAGCAGACACACTTGACAAACATTTTTCAGCTTGCTGCACGTCTGGCAAACCTCTGTTTTCTTGTACCTCGCATCACGGCCTGGCCTCCATCTAAAAACTGTAAAAGGTCTGGTGCAAATTTTACACTCTTTATCAAAATTTGCCTTTGTCTGCAAGTTACCATGGAAAAATGCTTAAGCTTAAGTGCCTCCCTTTATTAGAATTGCTTGAATTTGAACAAAAACCTGCAGTCTTCTTTCAAGCACCATATGAAATCAACATAACTAAAAGACATTTAAATTTTTAGCTAAAAGGGATGTTTAGGAAATAAAAGGTGCCATAAATCTGATTTCATGTATCAAAAAAGAAAAATATGCAATAGTTTTTTCTTTGTGTCCAAAATGCTAAACTATACTGTTTGAGAAGGCTGTCGTCCCAGTTGATAGCCAGGTTCAATGTGCTGGGAGGTATTACTCTAAATAATATGCCTTTGAATGATGCAGAGGAATATTGCAACAACTAACAGAAGTTCGCAAAAGAATTAAACAAGAAGTAGCACTTTTACAACCATCTCCATTTGATTAAAAAAAAATATAATGACTTAATAAACTTCTCCGTAGTCAAATCCTTTTTGGTTAAACCATAGATGGCAGACTCGCCGAAGCGAGTACAGCCCGCAAGTTTTCACAAGGTTAACTTGCCACCCTGACTCGCGGAGTTTCTCGGCGAGTCTGAATCAAAAACTCGCCGCAAGTGCAGGTAAAAAGGGCAGTGGCGTGCCTTATCACAAAAACCATTGAATGTTCCAAATTCCGTCGAGAAGAACACAAGGCGTGCCTTATCACAAATAGGTCAAAGAAAAAGAGAGAGATGCTAATCGAAATCCTGGAAATTTTAGAATCGAGTATTTTCCCGCTTAGGGTTTCAAGTCGTAGTTCATAATTTGAAATTAGCCTTAAAATAAGTAGGTCGGGACTCCTTCATGAATGTGAATGGAAATGACAGGTTAAAAAAGGCCAGAAAGTAGCTAGCTAGATGTAATAGTTGGAAAAAATCGGTGAGAAAAAAGGAAAATGAAAAACTGAACATACCATTCTGACATACGGGTTATCGCCGAGGCAGGACTCGCATATAATAGGAAAATCAGATCGCTCCCAGCCATCTGCCTCCGTGTCTCGCAGCAGTCTGTGAGCCATATTTCCCTCCTTAAATCTGTGACGAATACTCTACACAATACTCGCTATGGAGATTACTGAGTTTGACGCAGGAATCTTGCTCGATGTATAACAGAGAGATTTAGAAAGAAGAAACCTGCGAGAGTGCAAAGAGAAGGCAAGCGAGCAGAGTTATTGGTTTACTGGGGGTTGTGCTTGTAATAATTATCAAAATAAGCCTGAGGGGTAGTGTAATATTTTGGCAAATTGTCTAGCTATTCGTTGGCGACGAAGATTCGCCCCTACCTGATAATGCGCAAACAACAAAGCGTGAACGAAAATAACATTT